>CAKALG010046546.1:0-17009 GCA_916700815.1 Helicolenus hilgendorfi
CGCGTGGATGAGACGCGTCTATGGGCAGCAGCTCTAGTGCACATGTTGCCTTCAGGGGCGTGGTCAGGCTGGTGCACTAAAGAACCTTTGCCTGTATAGACTGTTGGCCTGCTGGGCGTGTCCGTATAGAAAGAGGGCGTGTATTCATCCCTACACAAGTAGGTTTGCTTTCAGTGCCATTCATTTGCAGCGCAGACACTTATACAGCGCACCGGCACATAGGTGAGATCAGAGCTCACAGACTGTCGCTCACTCATCCTGGGAAGAGAGCAGAAGGAACTGGACATACAGAGTTAAACCATACACACTAAAAAAACACACACACACATATTCATAAGAGACAGTTTTTGCTCCAAGACGCGCACGGACCGCAGCGCACAGAGCACACTTGGACCTGACAGTTCAATTACCTGCAGCCTGATAACATGGAGCGCAAAATCCCCGATTTCGCCGGCACCTGGGACATGAAGAGTTCAGAAAACTTCGACGAGCTCTTGAAAAAGTTGGGTAAGTGTTAGAAATTATTATTATTTAAAAAAAATTAAAAAAACCTCCCACTGCGGTTGAATGTGTCAGCTCTATAGTCATTATTTTTTTGCGCAAGAGCGGTTTCTTATAAAGCTTTCTTTATTTCTGTGCGTAATAATGAGATCAGATGTGTCAGTTTGCGTCAGCTCAAACTGCATGGAGCTTTCTCAGCACATTATATTATAGGTCAAATCTTCCTCTGTGCCCATTGCACCAGCAGAGGATCACCCACTGTACTGCATGGGTGGGGGGTCTTTGTCATTCTGCAAAACCCAAAACTCAGTGTTGGCCCACGGCCAGCCTCACTCACCCCTCATCCTCTCCTCCTCTCCTCTCACCCTTTGGCCTAACCCTGCCAACACAATAGAAACAAACGGCTGCACATCTGTCTGTGCTTCAGCCTCAGATCGTGTGTGTGTGTGTGTGTGTGTGTGTGTGTGTGTGTGTGTGTGTGTGTGTGTGTGTGTGTGTGTGTGTGTTGAAGAGGACCGTTATGGCATGATACAGTGCCGGACAGCCACCACATTATCTGAAGTGACAGTCACCTGCTGCTGAGATTCACACTGTTTTGTTATAGGCTACATCACTGGTGCATATGGAGTCTGGACAGGCGTCTGTGTGTGTATGTGTGTGTGTGTGTGTGTGTGTGTGTGTGTGTGTGTGTGTGTGTGTGTGTGTGTGTGTGTGTGTGTGTGTGTGTGTGAGTCAGAGCCATCTGTCGTTAGTAGCCAATTCACATTAGCTGACTTGCCAGGGCACCTGGAATTCATATCATCACATAAGCACACACACGGAGAGATGACTGAATGCCGCACACCCGCCGCACACACACAGTCCACTGCATGTAGATGTTATTGAAATAGCTGTCAAGTGGCACTATTGTTCTGAATTTAGACACATCACCACTTGGCGGGACTGTGAATTCCAACTTCCCTGTTAGACTGATGCACCGATTAGCGTTTAATATGCAGTCCCTAATTCTGTCTCTTTATCTCCACCTCCTTCTGTGGAAAGTGGGTGGGCTATAACAAAGGGGAAAAATGGCAATGTGATGATATGGCACCGCCGTGCGCAACAGTGAGAGGGGCAGGTTCGCTTGTGTGCACGGTTTTGTATAGGTATATGCTTGTGTGCAAGAGTGCCAAAGAGAGAGGTGTGATACAAGTATTCATGGAGGAGGAACTGCAACAGGAATGCACGGTTAACACTAAGTGACACTAGTCTATCTTTCACACACAGCCACAGACAAAGTACCACCGCATGTGTCATCCCTCTGCACGGGCATGACTGACGGAGAGCAATGGCCCTCGGTTTCATTGGGGGGCAAAGCACAGCTGGACGCAGCCTGTCACCACCCTCCTCCTTCCCTCCATCCTCTCTTCCTTTCCTCACTCCTGCTCTCCTCCCCGTGTCCCAAATGCTTCCTCTGCCCTTTGCTCTTTGACCTCTGACCCTGACCGTCTGTCTATCTGTGTGTCCTCATGTGGCCAAGTCTGTGTGAATTTAAGCATGTTGGTCAAAAGTCTGTTCAGGTAATTTCTAACTTCTAACAACTGGTAGTTACTTGAGAAGCTTCCCAAATGGTCCACAGGCCGGGACTCGACTCCTGTCTCCAGTCTGAGCCGACAGACTGAAGAGGTCACTTGGTGTCTGCAGGTCGGTTTGTTGCCTGAAATAATCTGAACTTCTAGGAAGGAGATATTATATAAGGCATCATTTTATAAATAGATTATTGGAAGTGGTACCAAGTTTAATTTGTTTTTTTTTATTTATAGTTTATTTGTGTTTTAAGTCCAAATCCATACATTGACTATAATTTTTGATAATATCTTTTGTTTCTCAATAGTTATGGGAATAGTGGTCATCTTTAAGTGATACTTTCCATTATTAACTAATGTGTCAATTATTTTAAACTGCTAAATCACTTAGTCCAAAAGACACAAAATGGTTAAAAATGGCAACGAAACCAATGATATAAGAGAGAAAAGCTGCAAATCCCCACATTTTTAGAAACTGAAACAAGTAAAATTGGTGGAAATTAATTTTCTATTGATTGACTAATCGATGCAGTATGCAATAGTAGAGGAAGTATTTATATCCTTAACTTAAATACAAGTTGCAATGCCACAATGCAAAAATACTTAATTGTAAGTAAAGGTAAAAACTTTTCTAAAATAAAAGTATTGTCAGCAAAATGTACACGTACCAGCAGATTAATATATACATATATATATATATACATACATACATACATAACTGTGTTATTAGTATGATGCATTAACATGTAGGCAGCATTTTAATGTTACTTATTTACATGCTGTTGGATAGTTTAACGATGCATCATATTTCTGTAAGAAGTTTTGGATCTATATATTTGATCTCAAGTGTCACTGGTAACAATAACTGTCACGTGCTGTAAATGCGGTGCAGTAAAAAGTACAGTATTTCCCCTTGAAATGTAGATTATTACTATAATATAGCATCAAATTGAAGTACTTCAACAAAGTATGAATATCATTCAACACACTTTTGTGTGAATAAAGTATTATGTTTCCGGACGCACGTCACTTCCTGATGGCCTCCTTGCCGGTTGGAGATGTGTAACCATGGTAACCCGTACCAACCTCAGGTGACCAAACGATGATTTGTGACAATCATCAAGTCCAAACTAATTTAAACTACTAATTTTAACTATATTACGCCTATATCAAAGTGGAATCTTATACTTACACTTAACTTGAAGTGTTACTGACGTTACAGAGCTGTCCTCCATTGTCTGTTATGAGCGTTGTCGTTACTACAGCATTGCATTGTGGGATATTTATGCCGCCGTAGTGTCCACTGTTTGAAAACTGTAATATTTCACCGGAAATACTATGCAATTCGCGTACTATTGGTTTCATACATATGAAAACAATCTCATATACTGGTACTAAATATAAGAAAATGAAAAAGACGTTAATAAGACACTGATTTGGGTACAGTCCGATGCCAGAGGTAACAATCAGTCTTACACAGAGTTTTACACAACACAAAATTAATCTGCACATGATGACAATGCACATAAATATTGTGTTGTATGTGCAGCACATACAGTGCATACAGTGCACAGCCTGGACATCCTGATGCAGGCTGAATGACTGTGCATTTCAGAGTGTGTATATATTTACCCTCGGTGACAGGTGGGAATGTGTGAGAGGTGAGGAGTGCGAAACCCAACTCGACGGCAGATACACGCTGGACGACGTACATGCACACTTCCCCCTCACACTTGGGCCGAGATCTTCACACACACAGACCACTGCACCATGTCTGTCTGACTCCCCTCCCTTCTTACCTCCCTCCATCCATCCATCCACACCAGTCTGCTCCTGGTTCCCTCTCTTTTCCCACACTGTATCATCAGTTTTACTGCATATGAGTGTGCTATCTCTCTGTGTGGTTGAAGAAAGGGGAATAACGCAGATTGCATTGCAGACGGTACAAATCCCCATATTAGTCTGTGTGTTTGAGTCTGTGTGTGTGTATGTGTGTGTATAGCGATGATTAAGTCAGAAGGGAATGCAGATGTGCTGGGCATGACCTCATTGTTTCCTCTGTCATCATTATTGGACAGAGCTGTGCAATGCTAGGCTGCTCCTTTTACACTGAGTGTGCAGGGGAATGCTATGGATAAACAGCAACACCACAAACACACACACATACACACACAGACAGACAGGGCCTAAGGCCTGTGGTTATGCATAGTTTGGTAAAAACTGGTTTAGTTTGCTTTGCTCCTTAGGGATGAATCCTATTGACTGCTGCAGGAATGAGTCCTAAAATTTGAAAATGAGTTAGCATTTTAGCATTTCTGGTTCCCTCGTCTTAAAGTCAATTTTGTTCACATTTTTTGAATGGGTATTTGGTAAGATGCCTGAAATAAGGTCTGTGGTTAACACAAGCTTAAGAGATTTTCACGTTTTGTTTCGTCTTTTAATAGCCCACTCGTGAATTGTGAAGCTTTTACGTGTGTTAAAAAAGGTAGTTTCTAACAAAAGGCTAAATGACACTACCAAACATCATCACGCCGAACACTAGTCCACCTTTAGCTTAGTGACGTCAAGCCTGTGTAGTTCGCTAATGTTAGCTTTTTACTTATGGCGATTGCACTCACACTTCAAAAACCATAAAAGTGGTGGTCATTTGTGAAGATTATCTTGCTGAACAAAATGTGTAAATACCAAAAACGTTTGTTTGCAAAAGAGTTTATTTTGTGCAATAATCCAAAATCCAATGGAAAAATCCCATTGACTCTTTGTTGAGGGAACCTGCAATGCTAACTTCCTGGTTGGCCTACAAAAATATGTCATCCCTGCAGCACTCTATGAACCAACCCTGTGACCCAAAACAGATCTGCCTTGTTCATTCAAAGTATCCACAACAGACTGTGGAAGAACAAGCGTTTACTTGTGTCTTTGTGTGTGTTGTCCTTTATATGAACCCAAATCTCTTCTTACATATACTCTTTCTTACTGTCTTACGTGTGTGTGTGTGTGTGTGTGTGTGTTTTTAGGTGTGAACAAGATGCTGCGTATGATTGCGGTGAAGGCAGCCTCCAAGCCACTGGTGGAGATCGAGCAGGACGGAGAGACGTTGTCCATTAAAACCTCAACCACGGTCCGCACCACCCACATCACTTTCACTGTGGGGCAGGAGTTCAATGAGGCCACGGTGGACGGACGTCCCTGCACGGTACGTAGCACTACTTTCTCTGCACACACACATGCACATAAGCAAACACACACACAGAGAATAAACGGGCGTTTGGGGAGGCAGCTGTCCAGATTACATCAATCTGTTTAATTTGGCTTTTCATCATATTTGGACTGATAGCATATCTTTACTCCTCCCTTAGTCTCCGAAGGCCTATCATGCTACGCTACACTCCTTCACACTGTTTACGAGCCCTTTCAACTTCCCGTCTTCCCTCCGTTTCCCCTTCTTGGCCTTTCCTGCCCTCCGTCCCTCCCTAATTCTCCCCGTTGCTTTCCCCGTTTTCCCATACATGGCCTCTGTTTGGCCGTCTCCAAAGCAAACACATGCAACCAGATGAGCGCATCACAAGTTATCACCTCTCAGTGATCGCCCGGCTCCACCTTTGTTGTTTTCTCTCTCTCATTATCTCGCTTCCCCTCTGAATGGCGTCGTATACATCTATACATCCAACAATTAACATGTGTCTAAAGGTTTTTCTTCTTCCCTCCTTCTCTGTCCTCAGAGTCTCCCATGTTGGGAAAGCGACAGTAAGATCAGTTGTGAGCAGACTCTGCAGAAAGGAGAAGGGCCGAAGACGTCCTGGACCCGAGAGATCACCAATGACGGCAAACTGATCCTGGTAAAGCACACAAACTATCCACGTGACCAGAAACTAGATTTAGAAGCAACCAGCGTAACACTTTCCTGTAGATTATAGAGCACAAACTACAGTGTGATTTTGTGGTACACTTGGGGTTTTAATAACATTCTTAACCGTATCTACCTGTAGTGTTGTGGACATGTTTTGGTATTGAGACAGTTACACATCAAATCAATTAAAGTATTGCTTTAAGCCTCATAAGGGCTAAGTAACTTTGCTAAAATTAAATCACCGACTTGATTTCTGACTGCACACACGCAATGTTCAGCTGCATCTTCCTGCCCAAAACTACATTACTATACCCCAGTATTTTTAGTAATTAGACATATAACAATTAAATAACAAAATGAATGTACCCTTTAGTTATTTAATACTCTTTACAGCATATTTAAAAACTTCTTAAAATGTAGAATCTGTTTTGTAACCATGCTGTACCCAGTATTTCATACATTTTAAATTAATTATACTTAAACTACACTGTAAATTCCCCGCAATATCAGTTACTTCACTTACTATTTAGGAATGACATTATTGTATCTTGCGTCTCATACTTAATAAGTACCAGGAAATTAAAAAAAATACTTGCAGTGTATTTTTCTCTATGCCACTCTTAAAGTCTTCCTCCTTTGTAATGACATTTTTGTACTGGTAGCTTCTGGTATGTATTTTATTGGTACCCTATTTGGGCAACAAAATGACACTGTAATTTGCAGGCTATAACCTGAAGCGTTGCCTTTAGATTATATAATTATATAATTGTGCTTAGAGTACTGGCAGAAGATAAAAGAGCTTCTGTCGTGATTACAAATGCATGTACAGGCATCAGCTTGATGTCATTAAAGCAAGACATGTGAACTGATCAGAACAGGGAAAAGAAATATTTGTTTAAAACAGTGCTGTGTCTCAATGCGCGTTCTTCCGTACTCACACTTGCTATTGAGTGCATAAGTGCGTTCACACTATGAGTACCCGGATGGTGTACCCATAACGCTCAACAAGTTGAGTGTGGAACACTGGACACATCTCACCCTTAATGGTTGCCATCTTTGTTACGTAGCGGAAGGGGAGGCGCAGATGGGGGCATATTTTCTACCATGCGTGATTTAAGGGAACACACAACACAATCGAACGAGCAAACAAGCCAGCTAATATTTTGGTGGGTGACTATCGTGGTCAAAGTTGGCAGTAATGCTCCGTCCGGTTGCAATTTGCCATTAAAAGGAAGAAGAAGAAGCAGTCAAATGATGCAATCGTAACTTACGTCAAGCGCACAACAGCCGTGTTTGATTTGAGACAACTCTACCCTGCCGAAAATCACACACTAGGCAAGTAAGTACACAGTGTACTACACGGATGTGTACTTACAGAAGTATCCGAATTGAGACAGCGCAGTTCAACCAGAGATGACACATGCATCCTACACAGTCCTCTCTGGAGTGAATAGTTGTTTTTTTCACAAACTGTAAACAGAAGAAGTATTTATGGGGCGCTGGTTGCTTGAGGGTTGGCAGGAAGTTCAACTCCAAGACTCCTGACGTGCTCTTAAGCACCAAACCCACAACGGCTATGTAGAAGCCAGCAGTAATATAACGGTGTGAGTGCTTTGCACAGAGTTGCATGTTTGCATCAACAACTTTCCGTAAATAAGGTTTGTTCAAAACGGTTTGGCACAGTGAGATTATGTTGGTCTTAAGTGATGGAAAAATAGCTCAATTTGGAGGTTTGGAGAAAATCAACATTAATGACTTGTTCTACGAAATACTTAACTTTTAATATGAATTCACACTGAACTGTAAATAACCATGCCAGTATTCTTACGTCCACATTCTCCTCTGTTTTCAGACCATGGGAGCAGATGATGTGATATGCACCAGAGTCTACGAGCGACAATGAACAAGAGCACTTCTCACTTTTCGTCCTTCCAGCCCTCCCTCGTCCCTCGCCCTCCCTCTCCTGCATCACCACTTGCATCTCTACGCTGGGAGATAGCAGTCTATAGTTTTATTCCAGTATCTCTGTTAGCTTCACTATGTAATACGTGTGGTAACTGTATCTAGTATGTCACATATCTACACGATGGTCTTAGGTCCTGAGTTGTCTGCCTGTCTCTCCAGCTCCATCAAACATGACCAGCTGGGTTTTAAACATGAGAATGTGTGTTGGATTTGTTGAGTGACGGCTCATTTATTTGGCATTGTATGTGTGTGTGTGTGTGTGTGTGTGTGTTTGTGTGGCACCAGACGAGGTGTGAGACTATATTTGTAGATGTGTAAACCAATCTTTGAGCTCTTCCAGTTTCAGGTCAGTTTTGATGTGCCCCTCCTCTCTGTTCCTGTAGCCGCGCCCCACAACTTTAACCTTTTCTATCTCACGACGACATTTTATATTTATTACTACACTAGGAGTCTGATACAGTACTGCTAAGGTTTTTACTTTGTCTCTTTTATATGAAATGTGATCATAGGAAACAACACTTTCTATGGGAAAACAATAAAGCACGATATTAACTCAGCCTGACGTCGACTCTTGGCCCTCCTGTACCGAAAACCATTAGGGGCATAAAAGCATTTAACGGCGCACATGTTTTATGGTTTGTGAGTGTAGCTGTGGAATATGTGCACATTAGACGGCTCCATCTTATTTTAGGCTTTCTGTCAGCTGTCTGCAACTAGAATAACTTGTCTGCTCCCCCCCTCTCAGTCTCTCTTGCTCCCTCTCCGTTTTTTGTCTCCCCATCCCTCCCATCCATCTCTCTCTGTCAATCATCTCTGCCCTCGTTATTCCTCCCTTGCCACGCTTCAAGGCTGAACATTTTTCCATTTTACTTTTTCTCTCCGTCTGCTCACTTTTATCACACATTTATATGCGGATCTGCTCATCCTGCAATTTTCCCTGGCATGTGAAGCGACATGCACAGAGCCAACCAGTTGCGGGAATGCCACTGTTGGACTCTGCTGTGCTTTATTTCCATTTCACTTGCCAGTCGGTTAAATTTGGTTCATATTTCTCTGGAAAGTCTTTAAAGGCTGCTTGACTTAAAGGAACAGTTCAACATTTTGGGAAATACGCTATGCGCTTTCTTGACGAGACTTAGATGAAAAGATTGATACCACCCCAATGAGTATACTCTATGTGTACATTTTAAACTAGAGCCAGCAGGCGGTTATCTTAGTTTATGACAAAGACTGGAAACAACTGGCTCAGTCCGAAGGCCTACCAGCACCTCTAAAGCTCACTAATTAATGTGTTACATATTGTTTGTCTAATTCACACACAAACCGAGTCTTTGCTGGTTGCCAGGTAACTGTTCCACGGCCAAGAAATATGATACCTTCATATGAAGTTGTGTTTACCGTGTTCACCTAAGGAGTCCATATGAACGCTCCCCTCTTGTCGTATTCACGACCTTCGGAGTGGACAATTTCTGAAAGCTCAGAGTTCATGAGTTGTGACGTGTTTGCTGATGTTTTCAGAAATGGCGGAAATGTTTTGGTGGATGGTAAGTTCATTTATAGTAATATGTTATTTAAAAGGAGGTTGCGCTTCAACAATGGGATTCACAGTGGAGTGCTAGACCCAAAGTCAAATAAGCATAAAAATGTGATAGGGTAGCACATCCCAGATTTCAAAATCAAGGAGGACAAAATACCAGCATTTCACTTGTTTAATTGGCTCACATCACAATAGACTACGTTACGAGGGCCAGCGATCGGCTTGAGGTTATTTAGAGTCACCAAAGTGGCCAAGGCACCCTGGAGGGTTTTGGGTCTGATAAATGCACGCATCCCCGAAAGACAGCGCTCATTGGCATGTATTAGCTCCTTTTACTAATACATTAGTTCCAAGCTTCCTTTGATCGCTCTCACGTTACTTGGATAACTGTTGCAATTCTAGAGCTAATACATGCCAACGAGCGCTGACCTCCGGGGATGTGTGCATTTATCAGACCCAAAACCCCTCATAACGTAGTCTTTTGTGATGTGAGCCGATTAAACAAGTGAAATGCTAGTATTTTGTCCTCCTTGATTTTGAAATCTGAGATGTGCTACCCTATCACATTTCCATATATTGTAATCTTAGAGGTCTGCATCTTGACAATATTTAATTTAAAATGGTAATTTGACACACATTTCACCTTTAACAAATATTGCACCTCCTACGATTTGAAAATTGCAGTAGGCCATACTTTATGGCCTGAAATGGCGAATTGTTGTTATTTACACTTTGTTTTTTTTACGGATTAAACATACAAGATATAACATGTTAATTAGCAAACTTTAGAGGTGTTCATAGGTGGATTTTGTCAGTTTTTTGTACAGAGTCAGGCATGACATGGTTCTACCCATCTAACCCGGGACAAGAAAGTGAATAAGCCCAAAATGTTGACCTATGCCTTTAAACATCCTAATTTAAGAAACATTTCTTGCAATGGTAACCAAGAATGTTGATAGGACAAACGGAGGTAAACTTGGAAGCTTTATGGGTCGGACAGTGAACTACCTGTGCAATCACCAAATGATCAGTGGGCGTGTCTATAACGGCAGGAAATGCCAATTGGATTACAGGGTACAGCTGATTGACAGCAGATGTGCTTAACAAGGAGTGGGCTGTTAGGGGACCTGGAAATGAAAAGAGGGCTGGGGAGAAAGATGGATGACTCCGGGTTCACACACATACTGTACACATACATGTACATACAGTCATACAACAAGTAAAGACTAGATTCCCCAGAGAGGAATTTGATGTAAAACCGCTTTTTTTTTTTTCAAACTATCTTCTTTATTTCTCTTCTTGCCCTGCAGCTGTGTGTAGTTACAGTGTGACCCCAATAAAGTCCCCTCCTCTGCCTCCTGCCCTAATAAAAGGGGTAAATAACTACCCCTCCCTCACTGTTTATTACCCCCTGGGGCAGTAAAAGGCAGCTGTCTGGCCTCCTTCAAAACGCCGGACCCCTGTAAAAACACACACACACATGTACACACACACATTCACATACCAAACTAAAAACACACATTCTGGGAACTCGTCACACATACCATCAAACACTCGCACTGTACACGCGGCTCATAAAACACTGCCGTGGCTCACCCAAAAGGTGGACAGTCAAACTGAGAGTGTAGGAGTGGAAACTCCTAAAAGACGTAGCACCAGAAGAACGTTTGAAAAACCCGAGAACAAACTGAACATATCATCTCTGCTGGTGACATCCTGACTGCATCGGCAGGTCGTTGACTTTGCAGAAAACGTTAACAAGGAACAGAAGACAGATTGGCGACGTCGGGACAAACATACCTCACTACTACACTCCCTGTAAGTCAAGAAATAAACAGGGACACGTAGTAAAACGAGTACACGCATGCATACCAACAAAATAAAAAACACCTGTATGATGAATGAATACGCCTACACACATCTAATGCACTTCATCCATCAGAATAAGATGGAAATCAGATACCCAGTTTTAACATGTATACCAAGGTAACCATAGTAGCCATCTGAATAGAAACCAAACGTTGGTGCTATTGTGTGAGAGCGGGTTAGTTTAAGTGCCTCGGGGCCACGGCTGAGTCCCTTTGCCGTTTGATAGATGACTTATGAGCGGGGAGGAGTGGAGTGTTCTTGTCTGCATACTTGAGAGCACGTCACAAAAAGGCGAAATGGGTGATTTGTGATCTGGTTGACGCAATTATTGCCACGCAGGTCAAGTGCATACTGGGTTAGACAGTAAAGAAGAGGGAGAGCTCGTAGAAAAAAGCCCCGCAGGTTGCTCAGCGGTAGAGAATTCTGGGAAAAAAAGTGGCACATATCTTTAAGATAGTCTGCAAATTCATAGAGAGAGCATGTGTGTGACAGCGTGATGACAGGTGAGTGTCATTAAACACCCTCACATACTGTACTGTCTCTGTCCAGGATATTGATTTACACCTGTGAGCCTGCACAAACCGATACACTCATCTAACAGTCACACGCACACCCGTGGTTAAAGTGCACCAATCTCCTGTGGCAAACGCAATTAGACCACCCAGGAACCTTTGAGGCCTCTTGTAAAACATTGGTCAAGAACAGTACACATGAGGGCATACCACACACACACATAGTGCTGCTCTAACATCGTTACAGTCTGAATGTTTACGGGAGGGAGAGTAGAGAAAAGGAGTCAGTCTTCAAACCCACACATCAACATGTTCGCATAAAGAACATTTTTTAATATGATTTTAAATTACCTCCCTATCTTTCCCTGTCACGATGCAGAGTTAATAAGCCACAGGAGAGGCATGAGAGAGCAGGGAAGGTATGCAGTAAAGGTCACAGGAAGACATCTGGAAATGAAGAGTATAAGGTTGGCACCTTGGCCCACGGAGTCACACAGGACACTCAAACCAACAAACTTCAAACGCTTTTTCTCTTTAATGCCCTTCCATTAGGGGAAATAAAATCAGAGAGGAGTGGAATGGAGAGACGAGGAGACGTTGAGTCAGAGACTAAAGGAGGAGTGATGTAAGGAGGTAAACTTCCCTTTAACTTCCCAGTCTAATTTTATAAAATGTGATTCATTCGCTTACACACAAATGGGCCAAAGGTTTTGCTCAGACATCTGCAGATCTACTGTCAGCTCAGTGGGGAGCATCATCACTCTGTTCCTCAGGGCAGGAGGAGGGTAGGACAATGGTCTCACAGTACACCAGGCTGAATGAAGTCTTTGTAGAGATGAAGAATGTAATATTAAATCTGATTACAGACTCTGACGCTGACCTCCGGATAGACCGAGGGAGATGACGGAAAGATGGAAGATAAAAGAAGGGGACAGAGTGTGGGAGAAGTTAAAGAGAGAGAAGAAATCCCTGGGACATAGACTCTGCATTATTATTTTAGATACAACTGCTTGGCTAAAAAGCATAGGGACACTAAAACACTGCAAAGCATAGAAAGTTGATAGAGTGCACTTTCAAACCCAGGTGCAGGACAAAAGCAGTATATATAGGAAAATAATACAGAGCTGCAACGATTAGTCGACTAATTGATTAGTTGATCAACATTGGGTAATCATTAAAATATGTTTTTATGCAAAAATGTCAGAAAATGCTGTTTGCAGCCTCTCAAATATGAAAATGACCTGCTTTTCTCTGTTTTATTTCATGTTAAAGTGAATATCTTTTGGTTTTGGACTGTCAAAGCAAGACATTTACAAGACATCTTGGACTTGAGAGAAATTGGAATGGACATTTTTCATTATTTTCTGACATTGACATTTATAGACCAAACGATTGATTGTGAAAATAATAGACAGATTAATTGATAATGAAAATAATCGTTAGTTGCTATCCTAAAATAATATATAAAATCTATTGGAATCCAATACGACTGTTTTAATTTTATCTTTACGACTTCTATAATGTTCAAATGTGTAAATACAATTATATGTTTATCACTGAGGTCATAGTTAAGGTGGTTTTGTTCTGGACTACATTACATGAAGGATTTTTTTCCCCTTCCTATTTACGTACATGAGGGGTCAGAATATTAGAATCATGATGCATCACTTCCTCTGACCTGAATGCTAAAACATATAATTCGATTAACACCTCAATGACAATGTTAAAGAAGACCTGAGCATTATAGGCATCATAAAAGTAGACTTTATGGAAGAACAGTTGTATTGGATTGCATTAAATTGCATAGCTGTTAGGGCTGTCCTCCTAACTAGTCGACTAACACTCACTTTGTCGATTAATCGATTAGTTGATATAATCGACAGATCTGCGAAACAGTTCCTCCACAAAGAATCACACAAAAGCACCACTTTAAATCTGCTGTTTACCAGAGATGTGCTCACAAGTTTCTTGGAAATGAGTCATTCAACATGAAAAAAGCATAAAAATGACTAATCTACTAAAGAAATCTTAGTCGACTAAAACCACAACGACAGATTAGTTGACTAATCGACTGAGACAGGGCAGCCCTCATAGGTGAACCTCATAAAGCGAACATTGAGTGTGCAGATTTCTCTCACTATCTCTGACAGTAGCCGTCATCTTTGCTTTGTTTGCATACTGTAGAGTATATATTCCGCTTTTTGTTCACTAAATGTTTGCTTGACAAAACTCTTGAAGGTTGAAATCACTGAATTTTGAGGGCTTTGCAATATCCACCGGCAGAGTACCTCTCTTTTATCGCTGCAACAGTCCATCCATCTGTGATCTCTGAGCATGTCATTATAAAAACATGGCCGTTAACATGCTGCTTCCACAACAAGTTCTCCCACACCAAACTCAAATAAACATCTCTGCATGGACCTTGTTTTGTGCACGGGGACATATTCTGTACTCAAGTGTGGGCACACACACTGGTCATGTAGTGTAGCATGAACACATGTAGCCATCAACATAAGAGCTATATGTAGAGATGGATAAAGGGAAGAGAGGCGCCCAGGAGGATCATCAGGCATTACAGGATGATCAACTGTCAGAGCTCCATGACTCATTCCTTTTTTTATCAAATCAGCTCATTGTCAAAACACACGCTCACACACAAACACACACGCAAGCATATGCCCATTTCACCCATAACTTGTTTTTGTTAAGATAAGCCACAGCTACTGTGCTTTTGTTACGGATCAACAGGAAAACCTGGAGATGAGTGTATTCAATACATTAAGCTTCAAGTGATCCCTGAGAGCCTCCAGGGAATCAAAGAGGAGGTTTAATGAGGTATAATATCAAGAACTCACTGGTACTTGACCTGCATTTGATTACCACATACATGAGGTACAGCTTATCACCTTCTCTTTCTTTTCCTTTTTTTCTTTTCTTCTCTCCCTTCCTCAATCGCTCCACGTCTTTCCTCTTTTGACCAGCTCCAGACGGCGGCCTGGCCGACACATACCGGAGACCAGCATGTCATAGCTGCTGGACACACTGACTGATGTGTGCTGTGGTGTCGTTTGATTGGTTGCAGAGGACTGTGATTTCAGAGGTGGAGGAAGCACACCTTGTAAAAAAAAAACCAAAAAAGACCACTGGCTGCTGCACATGCAAACTCACACAGACACACTGAAACATGTGTGTGCATGAAAAGAAATCTGCTGCCCAACACAAGTTGTTGTATGCGTGAGAGAGAGCAATGTTTTCTGAAACAGCACACTTTTCATGGGAAGAAACACTGCACACTGACATAAAATCATCACCACGGGCGGAACATGTTGGCACGGCTGCTGCCAAACCCAACAGGATTGACGTCGCAGAAGCACCTGGTGACGGATAGAAAACAGGCTTGTCTGCTAACACTACGCTGTCACTACCGTCCGACTTATCCACAAATCACAGCTACTGTACTGCGCTGATGATATGTAACACACTTGTGCTATGGTCTCCTACTGCCCTCCGTCTATCCATCTACACAGCCACGCTCTATGTGTGACACTGATTTAGTGATCCACAGGCAAAATATCCCATGGACATGCCAGCTAACGTAGTACGCCCAGACATTCCTTCTGCTCCTCATCCTAAAATGTCCATTTGCTTTGAAAGGGTAACACTGAGAATTAGATGTCAGTTCAATGTCAGATCTCTGCTGCAGTCTGTGATACACCACACATGGAGTTTAGAATATTGGTTGGTTGGTGCATTTCTTGATTTTAGACCAGAAAAAACACAATTGCACATCTTAAAGGGATAGTTCAGGTGTTCTGAAGTGGGGTTGTATCAGGTACTTATCCATAGTTAGTGTATTACCTACAGTAGATGACGGCTGGCTCACCCCCAGTTTGGAGAAGCAGATAGTAGTTACCGTACGGAAGCAAAGCAATGTACCGCTGTGGACGGGGCCGGCAGCAAAACGTGTTTTAGCCAAGTAAAAGAAAGGCCCACCTAAAAAAATCAATATCTGTTTAAGTGCACGCTGTATGTAGAATATTTCTGCAGATGTACCTTGCAGTTAGACAGCTATGCAGTCTATGTTTTTACAAAGGGGAACTGAAGCCGTTATCTATGCTCTCGCCAAAGTAACCAGACTCTATTGAAAAATTTAATTTTACTTTCTACTGCTGCCTCAATTGGTTAGACTGTTTGTGCTATTGTGTGACTCTGCTTAATTCAGATTCACCAAAGTCACACAATAGCACAAACAAACTAACCGATCGAGGTAGCGGTAGACCAGCAACCCCCGTGTTCTGCACGGTAAAATTACAAGTTTTTTTCAATGGAGTCTGGTGGCTTTGGCAAAAGCATAGATGACTACAACAGCTTCAGTTCCTTGTCACAAAGGGCTTTCTGACAGCAAGGTAATCAGGTGAAAATATTCTAAATATGGCGTACACTTAAACTGATATTGATTTTTTTTAGGTGGGCTTTTCTTTTAGGTGGCTAAAATATGTTTTGCTGCCGGCCCCGTCCTCAGCAGTACATTGCTTTACTTCAGTGCCGTAACTCCTGTCTGCTTCTCCAAACTGGGGGCGTGCCGACTGTCATCTACTGCAGGTAATACTCTGACTATGGATAAGTACCTCATACAACCCCACTTCAAATCACCCAAACTATTCCTTTAATATAATATGCATAATAAGGAGTAATCATCAAATATGCATCAGCGAACTAGTCTAAAACACTAGCCTAATTAACCTTTGCTTTTACAGTCTGTGTAGAAAATCGAAATGGCTAATCAATGTCAATGTCAAATTCCTTAGTAGGAACACAGAGAATAACGTACGCTGTCCACCTGCATTCACTCTACTGAGCAGTTTGTAAAGGCTGTAAAAGTTATCTACTCTTCATTGATTCATATTGTGTTGTTACGGCAGCGTGACACTGCAAAGTTTGACATTATGCCTGACGTTAAGGGGCTCCTGCAAAGCTCCCAGTGGTGTGAAACAGTCTGTATGTGTGTTTATTTTGGCTCTCCCTTCAGCTCCACCTCTGTGCAGGAGTCTGTGGTTGTGTACAGTAAGGTTTGGGTGTGTGTGAGCAAGCGCATCTGACTTAACATATGGTTGCCAGTCAGCATGACTATGCTGCCAGTCGAGTTACAGTAACAGCTGCCAAAAAACAAGCTAATGTGGGTCACATACATAAAAAAGTGTATGTGTCTC
>CAKALG010046550.1:0-10181 GCA_916700815.1 Helicolenus hilgendorfi
ACCGACAAAACGAGCGCTACAGTGTGTGCTGCTGCTGTGGAGCTGTTGTTACCTGCAGGGCTGACTAGCTGATATAAAACTATATATATAAAGAGACAGGTGCATTATTGTTGTTTTCTGTCTTACCGTTGTTATTTTTAAAAAATGGAGGACTGCGGCGGGTTTTCTCGCCTCCTGCTGTCTGTCCACAGAGCCCGTTTCGACTTCACAGGAACCAGCAGAGACTCCACAGCCATCTCACCAAGGAAGGTTAAGGTAGACATGAGGAAACACGACACTTCCGGTTGAGCCTTTCACGATAAAACCTTTGGTTCATGGTGACCAGTTACTAATCCTTTTCAAAATGTTTGTTTACATTTTCATTTTTATTTATCATTGTTGTAGGTCTATGGTACGAATATATATGGTATGTATTAGGGCCACATTGAGGAAAAAAATAATAAATCTGAGATTTCGAGAAATAACGTCATAATATTATAAAGTAGTAATTTTACGTGTTATTTTCTTTTTTTCCCGTAACATTCTGACTTTTTTCTCGTAATATTCCGACTTTTTTTCTCGTAAAGTTATGACTTTATTCTCGTAATATTACAACTTTTTTTCCGTAAAGTTATGACTTTACTCTCATAATATTCAACTTTTTTTCTTGTAAGCCTATGACTTTATTCTCGTAATATTATGACTTTATTCTCGTAATATTATGACTTTATTCTCGAAGTCTCAGATTTATTTTTTTTTCCTCAATGTGACCCTAATACTCAGTCGTACCGTCATACCATAGACCTACAACAATGATAAATATAAATGAAAACGTAAACAAAAAACAGTTATTCATTTCCTGTTTTTAAATATCCACAGGGAGCCACTGGAGAGGGGCTTAAGAGCCGCATGTAGCTCCAGAGCCACAGGTTGCTCACCCCTGGTCTATCCTCACATAGGGGCCTCTCTGGCCAAGCTCAATTAAAACACCCTTTAAAAACTATTATACTCAGCCACTGATCTTCAATTGTAGAATAATGATAAATCAGCAGCAACCGAGCACTTTTTATGTCATGCATTAATCTAGAATTATATTATATACAGGCCTATTATATATTTATATATAATTTATAAATTACTCAAAATCAGAATAATCAGCTTTACCACTAAAACCACACTTTTCTGAATTACACAATAACAAAATGCTTCTGTAGCCTATAATTAAGAATTGGGAAATCATTATCTCTTCCCGTTTTTCAAATCACCTGTTTTATTTTCATGCACACTTTTTTGTTTTTAATGAATTTATAATGAAGTGATTTAATGCTTTTCATTTATATGACAATGTCAACTAATGCTTTGTGTGATAACTGCCTATTTCACATCATCACATTGCCAACTTATTTGACTGAAAGAAAATCTAAAGCAGAATTTGCACTACAGTTAAAAAATAAACATTGAGAAAATACAAAGCAAATACTGAGAATAAATATGGAAGGGGTAAGAAAGAATTGGATTAGTCTATAACCGTAACATGAAGTCAAACACACAGCTCTTATTTTTTTAATCGCTTCACTTCCGGTCGTATTGCTGCGAGGTGACACTCTCTCCCCGCCCTGCCTCGCTCTGCCAAATACTGCAACCGACAGGAAATACAAGAGCACCGACTGGCGCATTACGCTGTTTTTCCTTGCTTAATAGTGATCCATCCTGCTGTTGAATGCGACAGTGGTGGAGACGGACAGAAAGAGAGACAGAGAGACAGAGAGATATGAGACAGGTAGACACACAGACAGACCGACAGATAGATAGGAAACAGACAGAAGCAGAATTGCAATCAGGCAGACAGATGTAACAATTCAGCCAGTTGTTCAAATTAATAAAATAAGTTGTGATACATTCTGTGTCTCGACAGCAACATTTATTATTTCAGGACTATTATTTCTTAGGACTTTCGCCCAGGAGACCAGTGTTCGTGTTTGTGTTTATTTGTCAAGTAACTTCCGTATTCAAGTTATGGCACTTCCGGTGTTATTTTAACCCAAACTGCAATCTTTTTCTAAACCTAACTAAGTCGTTTGTTGCCTAAACCTAACAAAGTCTATCTATTCCTAAACCTAACTAAGTAGTTTGTTGCCTAATCCTAACCAAGTCAATCTTTTCCTAAACCTAACTAAGTAGTTTTATTTTGAAAAGACTGTAGTGAAAATTGACACGTGTGTCACGTGTTGCTGAACATTTATAGGAAAACGCACCAAAAATACGTTGTTGAAAGTCTGACTTTTGTCAGTGTTTATTATGAAATTCTCACATCCTAGCCAATCAATGAATCAGTCAAATGATGCTTTTCTATCACAGTGTTATGATCAGCTGTTGTACACTCAACAATACAAGATACACACTTTTAACATTATTATTTTTAATTGAAGGAAAGTCTAATACATAAAGAGGATTTTTTTCCCCCTTTCAGGTAATCCCAGTTCTCTATCTCACATTCCCTTGAACTGCTGCATGATGGACAGAAGATGTTCGCTGCGTTTCTGGATGCTGTTCTGCTCCTCCTTCAGCCTCTCCTGCTCCTGCAACACCTCCTCCTGAGGACCCATCAGACACACAGACAGAGGAGGGAGTTCATTTAAATGTACATGTATGTATCACAGTGTGTCACTGACGACCCGGCCAGGTGCTGAGGCTTCGTTTAGTGCGTTTAGTGAAACTCAACAGTTCAGTTTCAGTTCTGACAAGTCTTGCAATGTGTTTATTTAAAGAATCACCTCGTGTCAAGATCATTTTGGTGAATTTTATTTGCAACTAAACGAGAAAACTGTTTAATTGCAAGGCCTTCAACAGAGTACTATGAATATCTTTTTAAGGACGCATTGTGCAGTGAACAAGAAAACACTAGCGAGAAGACGCATGACCATAATAAAGGGGGTGGGTGGGAGTTGTGATGTGCAGGTTACTCTTAATAAAGACATCTTCCTGAGGACCTTTGTTGTACAGCAACCAGACAGAAAGTCTGTACAACAGGAAATGGAAAAAGGTAGCATGAGTGTCTGTGTATTTACTGACTCTGAGTCTACAGAGCTCCCTCTTCTCTCGATCGTTCTCCTCGGCTCTCGCTCGGAGCCACGCCTCATTCTGAGAGCGATGTCTGTCCAGCATCTCCTGCAGCTCCTGACACACACACACACACAAAATAACACGAAACTTAAACCTGCAGTAGGCAGAATATTTTTAGCATCATTCAATGATAACCTTTGATAAAACTAGACTTCTGCAGCTCCTCATGGCTCAGTTTTCGGGCTTTAAAAAATGTAGCCTGTGACGGGAGACTTTGGCCAATCACAGGTCATTTCAGAGAGAGAGAGCGTTCCTATTGGCTGCAAATACAGATGCACATGCACGTCCCTTCAGGTGGTAAAAGCCTGATTCAACGGCGGAATATCCTGCAGGAAAGTTACTATTCCAGCATTAGCAACCCATGACATGCCCAAAATCATTTTGCCATGCTAACTTGTTAGCATTAGCAGGTTAACATGATGCATTTTTTGGGATTGATCAGAATAAACTAGTTGGATAGACTGATGAATTAGATACTGTACATTAGACTATATGTTCAATTGGTTGAGATTTGATTGGAGGAAGTGGTGAACCTGTTGCTGTTGTTGTCTGCAGGCTTCATGAGCTTCTTTCTCTCTTTGCAGAGCAACAGCAGCTTGAGACAACTCTGACTTCTCTCTGGAAAATAGAAATTCAGCCGTAAAGAAATCAATACAATTTTGGTAGTTGTATGGATATTCAGAGTTAATCAATTAATCAGTCAACCAGATGATTTCTTCGAAGTGACTTCAACTGTATCAGTTTTCTACTGAAGTTGCGTCTATGTAAAACATTCTTTTTACTTGTATTGATATTTGTGGTCTGATGTAAATATGTAAAACACAAAATAAACATGTATGTACCGATCCAGTTTCTGGAACTCCTGGTCCAGCAGAGTGAAGGCTGTCTGGATCATTTTCATGGCCTGATCTCGAACTGTACTGAAGTCTCTGTGGACAAACGCCTGCAGGAGGAAACATTACATTACCTGAGTTATTAGTACTGTGAGCAGACAGTAGGCTATATCAACTACCAGGACGACTGCCACCTGTGCATTAGCTGCTGTGTTCCTGGACTGGTTGAAGGGAGCAGACTCGCTCAGCTCGTAGCGAACGTTGGGAACCTTCGTGGGCGTGAAGCTGTTAACAATCAAAACCAGAATGAAACCAAAGTGTTAAAACTGAGAGGCGAGACTCAAACAGAGCGTGACATGAAGCTGAAACTGCAGACGCACACTACACACACACAAGGCTGAAACAGAAACACAGGTGTGTACAGCAGCTGCTGACCTGTGGCTGACTCCCTGCAGACCAAACTCTGACAGAATCTCCTTCATCACTGTGGAGAAAAAGTCCTGTTTGTTTTTCTGTCTGTTGTTGTGGGCTTTTTTTTGGTACTATTTCAAAATAATAGTATTAAAATAGTATCAGTAAAAAACAATAAAAGTTATAAATTTTGAATTTTTTTTTTCCCCCTCATTTAGGGTGCCCCTATGGATGGATGCCGCCCCTATTATTCACCTATACCACCTATACCTAGGGCTGGCTCTGCTGCAGCCTCTATAGGCCCTAGTATATAAGTATATTAATAAAATAAATATGAATAATGTACCTGGTTGTCTCTCTGAGGGGTTAATGAGTTTCATCACCTTCAGATCATTAAACTCCTGCTCTTCATTCTTCCCGCCAAATACATACAGCTGTCAACCAGAAAAAAAGGTATTTTTTTTTAAAAATATTATTAGACATGACAATAATAAACATAAAGTCTCAAATATTTAGCAGCACACTGACGTGGCTGTGGAGGACGAAGGCGGTGTGTCCGTGGCGTCGGGCCGGAGGAATACCAACGTACAGAGGAACCTTCCACTTCATCTTAGCTGCAGAGACACAATGTGAAGTATTTGAGGATTTTCTTTACAATAATTCATATATTCATTTGTCAGTTAATCTGCAGCGCCTCACTCACAAATACTGAGTTTATGGATCTCATTGGAAGACGTCACCGTGCCGTCCTCATTTGTGCTTTTGCCACCAAACAGGTAGATATCCTCCATGGGATTAAACATAGGGGGACATGAGTATAATCAGTATAATATAGTAAGTATAATCAAAACAACAGTGAACAATGGAGAAATAAATGGACAGCTACTTCTATTAATGTATACATCTCCTTTGATTTCCTTTGCTGGTTTTAATACCCTGCTCTACAGTGAAATAATATGTCATTCGGCTCTATTTTTATGGTTGGAATGACAAAATAACCTTGAAATACAGGTATAAAGAATCTATGGAGGCTAAAGCGTGCCAATTGAATAATTATAGATGTTTTTAAGGTGGCTAAATACAATTTATTACATAATTGATGCATTTTTAAAACTATCAATGAACTGCTGCTCCACTGCTACATGATCAAAAAAACAACAACAAAGAAATAATCCATTCATTAACAGCATTTAACCGTGGATCTGTTCCGAGGAGGTTGAATCATTCAGGAATCATTCAGACAGCCTTGCTGTAGTTTCTGTGGTTGCCATGGTAACACAGCCAGCCGCAGAAAAAAGGTTGGAAACAAAGTTGGAACATCATGAACTCTGAATGCAGTTTCACAGAGCGTTCACGAGAGCGACAGAAGCCCTCCCTCTCGTTGTTGCTGCTGCGGCAACCACTCGCTGTCTGAAAAGCACCTTGTGTGTGTGTGTGTGTGTGTGTGTGTGTGTATGTGTGTGTGTGTGTGTGTGTGTGTGTGTGTGTGTGTGTACTTTATCATGGTGTGCAGTCAGTGTTTGTCCGCTGCAGGCTGCAGGTGATTCTCCCTTCACCTCCCATTTCTGCCACACCAACATCTCTAAAACACAAAGGTCAAGAGTCAGAGACTACTGAATAATCTGTAGAGATCACAAGTCATACTGTTTAATGTCAGGGTGTGTTCAACTTTTAAAGAACTACACTTGTATGGAAGCCCAGAACTGACTACACTGAAGTAAAATAATTTATTATCAGGGCTGTCAATCGATTAAAATATTTAATCGCGATTGAATCGCATGATTGTCCATAGTTAATTGTGATTAATTGCACATTTTTTATCTGTTCAAAATGTACCTTAAAGGGAGATTTGTCAAGTATTTAATACTCTTATCAACACGGGAGTGGGCAATATGCTTGCTTTATGCAAATGTATGTATATATTTATTATTGGAAATCAATTAACAACACAAAACAATGACAAATATTGTCCATGTACTGCATATAGCATATGACAGCCCTATTTCTTATATTATATTCCATTTAATATCTTTTTTAAAAACATAAATATTGGAATATTTAGAATAAACTTTAACTACAACTGGCACAGTATGTGCTACCTGAACTTATAAATGAAAATACAAACCACTTGACAATCCCTACGATGTTTTCTATATATTTCTGTATTATCTGAGTCAGTGTTTACCTGTGTTGAGAACATGGAGGTCTTTACAAAAGTCTCCACCTGCATCAAAACCTCCGAACATGAACACCTGATCTCCGACCAGAGCAAAACTCTGATCACACCTAAACACACACATACAATAAACACAAAATTAATGTTCGTGTTGATGAGATGCAACAACCCCCGTGCATTTTAATATAATACAATGCAAGATTCCTGTAATAAATCCTCCCTTTGTGAAACTGATAATAAGTGTCTTACAGGGCAGGAGGCAGGGATCCGCTAGTTTTTACCGGCGTCCAGGTGAGAGACGCTGAAATAAATGACACAATCAAACGGTCAGTCTTTGACAGTTAAATTTCATAAACATGAAGAAGAAAGTAATTCAGTCAAAAAGCTGATTGGAAAATTAGAGAGTACTCTGGATTTGTAGGGAATAGGGTAAAACATTAAAAAGCAGAATAATGGTCCTTTAATCAAAATGATGATGAAGACGATGATGAATGGACCTGTGTTGAAGACCATGAGATCGTCAGTTGGATTCCCTCCCACTATGCCTCCGTACACGTAGATGTTGTCTCCCACAGCAACAGAGCTGTGTCTGAGGGTCCTGAGGGCCACGCCCCCGACTGCTAAGCAATCCCAAGTCAGAGACACTGTTTGAAAATGGAAATACCATCACAGTGCTGTTGGGCTTTATTTTACTCTTCCTTAATATAACACTAAAGAAACGGCAAAAGCATTAGCACACACCGACGTGTTGTCTCCACCTGCTGTAACCATCCTCACCTATATCAAAGCTGTAGACTCCTGGGAGACACTCGGGGGCGTCGGGGGTGGACGCTCCTCCAAACAGATATAGCTTCCCTTTCACAACACTTAAAAGGAAGCGAGATGAAGGTATGAATAAAAATGCATTAGTGAATTTATTATATTTTGTCACCGCTGTACTGCACAGTACTTTTGTGATCACATCGAGAATCAACATCTCCACACAGCTTTTCAGCTCGCTGTCTTGGTTCTTTAGGCCAACAAAAGCAAAACAGTGCTGTAGTTTACCAAAGAGTGTGTCCTTCTCTGGCTGAGGGAACTTCTCCGCTCTGAGGAATCTCCTCCCATGTCACATCATCAGGAGTAACTACAAACAACAACAAAAACTCTGGCTATTAGTTATTCTTTTCAGTCACAGCAGAACAGTTTTATAACAGCAACAGTGTGATATAGTATGGAGGACCAAATGTGACCTAATGAGGAATAAGTGTTTGAATATATAAATAAATACAGTCAATTCTAATGTATGTAATGAAATATTACATGATGTGGACAAAACCAAGAAAAAATTGCAAAATATTTAGAAAATAAAATAACAAAATTAGAAAATAAATAAATAAAATAAATGAATAAATCTATACATTTAGAATATATTAATGTCACCTCAGGACTTTTATCCTTTTTAAAGGTTTATATTTCATTCAGTGTTTCTAATCAAAACTCTGTGCGTCATCGGCTCCAAATCAGTGAAATAGTGTGAAACCTTAAGCAGAAATTGTATCATATCGCTAACCAACAATACATACAAACATGCATGTGTAAAACTTTGCTCAACAGCATTACTTGTGGTCCAAAACTCTACTTTAAACATCTACACATAAGGTAAAATAACATCATTTTCAGACCTTCTGGGCCTCCGTAGATTAGGCTACAATATAATCAGGACTGCATCTTTTATTTGTACCTGTAAGCATGTAGAAGTCGCTGAAGTAAACAGTGTTGTCCGCCTAAATAAATAAGAAAAAAATTACCATCCAGATTCCATGTTTCGGCCATGTTTTGTGTGTAAATTAGAGAATAAAAAGACACCTCTTGGTTGATGCTGGACGCTCCTCCGAACAGAAAGGCGACGTTTCCTGCCACAGCTAAAGCGTGACCCTGTCTGTGACACAATAAGAAGGGGTCTATTGATCTAACAATGAGCAACTACCACACATAAAACATCTTTTCCAGTTTCATCTACGTCAAGCCTTGAATGAGTTTATGTCATCACATGACTCATCAGTCTAGTCTCAGACCGTCATTCACTTAATTATGGTAGGAAAATAATGTGACACCCACCTGGGACTTGGAGCTTCTCCCCTCATTTCCTTTTCCAGCCAGTGACCGCTGGCTAAAGCCATCTTCACATCTGCTGTCTCTCTCACACACACACACACACACAAACTGTTACCATCTGAGTTGTTCAGGAATCTGAGTCACAGGATAAACTACATACTCTACTACGGAGGTTTATTCTTGGTCCACTCTGTTGCTTTGTCTTTTAGTCATCCCAATACCTAAGAACTTTTTTTTGTTAGAGTTCAGTCTGCTGGACACATAACAAGTGATTAGTATTGGTAAGGATTAGGGCTGTCAATTAATCGCACATTTCTTATCTGTTCAAAATCACCCGATTGGATTGTTATCAGGCCATTAAATAGGCGTTATCAGTTGCTATAAGCACAATAGATGTGGGTCATTAGGGGCCCACTACGCCTACTATATCAACATGGGAGGCTAATATACTCGCAAATTTATGTATATATTTATTATTGGAAATCAATTAACACATAACGATGACAAATATTGTTGAGAAACCCTCACAGGTACTGCATTTAGCATAGAAAATATGCTCAAATCATAACATGGCAAACTGCAGCCCAACAGGCAACAACAGCTGTCAGTGTGTCAGTGTGCTGACTTGACTATGACTTGCCCCAAACTTCATGTGATTATCATCAAGTGGGCATGTCTGTAAAGGGGAGACTCGTGGGTACCCAGAGAACATATTTTCATTCACATATCTTGAGGTCAGAGGTCAAGGGGACCATAATCTATCGTAACTCTTAAACACATTGTGCAGGTGCAACAGAATGATGACAGATATCAACTGTCTAAATTTGATGCCATTTCACCTCTAGGTGGCACTACAGCAACGTTACACATTTAAATTGCCATATCCAGATGAATAAATTCTAAAAAAAAAATTGTTAACCACAAACATAAATTAAGACTATTGTGTGGCCTTGAATGTTTTTGTTTATAAAAACTGACATCCACAGGATGAACCCTACCTGTCGCGCTTTGTGTCTGTCAGGATGTCGACTTCTTGGTTATTTTAGTTCTACCCGTGTTTTATTGAAGCCGTGCTGAGCCACGGATGAGTCATCCCAGCTCTCAGTCCAACAGCTGTCCTCTGAGTCTCGGCTTACAGGTAACCTACACTTTACTCTGCAGGTACACTGTTGCCTAGCAGCGCGTCCAAACACTCTGCAGATCAGCATTTACTGTAACAGCACAGAGAGAGCACTGAGAAAAAAGGAAAGTGTGTGCATGCGTGCATGTGTGTCTGTGTGAGTTAAAGGTACAGACAGGAGCAGTCTGGATCAGTGTCGTGGGAATCCCTAAATACTTGGTATTTCACCCGGATGGGCGTGGTTTTGCAGGAAATAGCAGTGCACACTTCATCTCTCAACCTTCACCTTTGCCGTACCATCGATGTTGATCCAATAGGAACCAACAAGCTTTTGGTGCCTTCAAGCCCATATAAACAAGTTCACGAGTCTACTATTGGTTTTAAATATCATAGGTTATTTTATTAAAATTATTAGTAGTAGTTAAATTAACTTCATATCATT
>CAKALG010046552.1:1217-14823 GCA_916700815.1 Helicolenus hilgendorfi
TAGGTAGAAGCTGGTTTCAGTGAGGAGTCAACTCCAGTTGCGCTAAACTGAGGTTTAATTTACAAAAATACTTCTGAAATATTTTGTACTTATGTGTGATCACAAAACTGAATATTAAAGGACCATGCCAGTGGTTTTCCACCAGTGTTTTAGTGCATTTACTACAAATCATGAACGATTCAGGGTAGCCCTGTTAGCCTTATGGTTCAACGTATTCTCATACAACGGTTCGTATGATATCTTACAAAATATTATTCCCCATTTTTTTGTGTGTTTTCCTACGAAAACAGGAAACAACTTCATTAGGTTAAGGCAAGAAAACTATTTAGTTAGGTTTAGGAAAGATCGTGGTTTATTAACGCCACACTGGAAGTGGCATAACTTAAGTACGGAATTTACGTGACAAAAACGACTTAGTTAAGTTAAGCAAAAGATCGTGATTTAAGTTCAAATAAAAGCGGAAGTTTCTACATAGGGTTTCATCATACTTTGTTATTATTTTAGTTTTATTTTACTATCTAATAATATCTTACACTGAATTTCTATCACCTAACAGTCATGGGCTTCAATGCTGCTATGTTCCTGATCTCTTTTCAAAGGTAACATTATGCTATCCACCTGGTTACACCCACAAAAATGTAACTAAAGCATTAAAGGTGCTCTATTTGATATCCACAGCATAAATATAGCAGCAAACAACTATTGTGTATGTGAAGATTTAAAGGAGTAATGTCTACCTGAGCAGAGAATGAAGTGTCTGGTGTAATCTGAGCCTATCTGTGCTTTGTTGACATTGCCAGGCCGGCCGTGCGCCTTTTAGTGCATGTTTGTGTATATGAGCGTGCCCCACTGGCTAGCTCATGGTCGCCGCTCTGCACTTCTCTCATAGTCAATTCAATTGACCACCTGAGTTAAGATGATGCTGTGTCTTTTATTACCGAGTCCAAGTATGCACCTCTATAACATTATGGAGACAGGACAGAAACACTTTGGAAAACTTAATTACTTCACTTCAAAACTCATGCAGGACACATTGCACCGCTTTGTCCCGGGGACTTGACACTGCACTGCGCACACAAAACGTCCCAAAACTGGAATGACTGTGTGCATAACCTCTGCATACCAATAAAGTAAAAGATCCTATTAAAACTCCCCCCATGGCAGTATTAAAACCTCCTGCTAGAGTCATCCCTCCTCTCCTTTATAGCATCTCTGTCACTGTCCATCCTACACACACACACACACATACACACATACAGAGCCACCGTCCAGCTCCAGTGATGACTGTCTCCCTGCCTGCCTGCCTGTCTCTGTGTTTGCTGACTGGCTGTGGAAGAAGCCATTTAGCATGCTGAATGTCAAGGTCAGCTTGTGCCGTCCTTGTCATCACTCTCCACAGCAGAAGGTCAGGGGAAAAGCTCCCCTCAAATGGCCAGCTCGAGACAAAGAGGAGCGCTGGCAGGGGAAAAAAAAGAAGATATACAGAAAGAAAGGACACAAACAAACAAACACCTCTATTTTCAGCTCCAGTTAACTGATACTCCATTCCCCTTGGCTCCAGTAACGCTGCAATTCAAGGTATTATTTTTGTGCGTGTGGTCCTCTAATTGTGCCATTATGAGAACCAAATGTCTCTGCGATTACATAAATATCGGTCACTGTTCCATTGGGGGCTAGTTTAGATTAAAACCCAAGTTTAGGTTTAATTTAGAATTTCATTTTTTTTTGTAAATTAGATTGTTGGAAACTAATTCTTTTGCTGTTCTCAAGAGAGTCTTTTTATTGCCGGGTCTTGGATGTATTTGAGATATTGAATTTGTGTCCAATAATCATACAAACTCTTTCCATTCCCCTTCACGCTGCCCTCTGCCTGAGCTGTATTCTGTATGTTTGCTGTCACATGGAGTAATGACCACTGAAGGAGACGACCGTCGGCCGTTTCAAACGTCACCATTCCCCCTGTGATCCATAACACACAGCGATTTTAATGCAGCGAGTAATTACAATATGCCCCAACCTGCTCTCTCTCTCTCTCTCTTACTTCCTTGTGAAGAAATAACTCCTGCAATCCTGCATGTGCACAAGGACCATGATGCACTAATGCAAACACACTGAAAGGTCGCACAGCAAAGCATAAACTAATTTAATTTAGTGGTAAGTCCTAAATGTTTGCACAATGCAAAACGCAATTAACTTTTAGTGCAGTAGAAAATACTGTATGTGCTTTACATCAGCACCTGGCAACTTACTCAGTTTATTATTTGGAATGTAAACTGATGAAGTTTACAGGGGAAATAATAGGCAGGCCTAATGAAGGCCAAGTAAAAACTGTGAGGAGGAGCGAAAGGACATGTATTAAAATGCCTCAAACAAACACAAGGCTTTCATCCAGGAGACCGCTGTTCGTGTCCCGTGTGTCACGTTACAATCAGCTGTTCGTTCATGTCTTCACAACATTCAGTGTCATTTTCACCGTGCAAACATAGTGGTTTTAAGCCGAACCATGTAGTTCTTTCCTAAACCAAGGGGCGTGGCACCAAGGGGCAGTATGTGATGAGTTTGGATGAGAACATTTTGGGGCTACTCATAGTATAAAGAAGGAGGTAGGTTGGGATGGATGGACGGGTCAAACAAACACGTGACTTGCACCACTTTTTGTGTCCCGTGTGAAACCAAGTCAATGTTGGCTTATTTTACCATACTTTTGTCAGGTACCTTACGTACTTAACTAACGCCACATGCGCAAGTTACGTAACAAACATTTTATCTTTGCAGAAAATATTGAGTTTAATTGGCCATGTCTTAACACCGGTCAAGACCCCACAAATTAAAAAACTATAAATAAAGTTAAAAATAAAAATCAAAAACAGCAAAGCACTGGATTCCTTAAAACAGTGTAAACAGTGTATAAAAAAATACTTGACATGGTCTGTTATACTGATGGAATTTGGGAGGTAATTTAGTGCACTTCCAAAAAGTTTGGGGTCACAAGAGACAGATTAAAACAAGAAAAAAAGGTCAAAATTGAAACAACAGAGCCAAAGATATCCTTACTTTTGTCCCCAAAAACGCTGAATACTACATTTCCCATCATGCAACACAATAGTGTCTTTTTTTAGACGCTCCCTTCCATGCCCACATCTCTCAAACTCACATGACCACAGTTTGTTTTAGATATTGGACAGCTGTATAAATCACAGAATAATTAGTACTCTCCATGTGGAGTAAACTGATATTAAAGTGTAGATGTGGAGTTGATACAGCAGAAATGTACGTTATCCTTATCCTGTATTAATTAAGAGAATATAAACATGAAAGATGTGTTCAATTTAGAGCAAACAAAAACAGCAAATTAAAACACAATAAATATATTAGTAAATATATAAAACTGGAAGGGTGGTCACTAATATAAGCCTGTTTCTGGCCGCCAGTGCAGGTGAAGTAAACAAAGGCCAGCGACCAGTTGCACAAAACGACACACAAGTCAATATTTTCCGAGTTAAGGTTTCCTTAAAATAAAATCGGTTGCACGAAACTCCCTAGTCTTTTTCCTTAAAATGTTCACTTAAGTATTTAAGGTTTTCTCCAGTTAAACCGTTGGACAAATGATCTTAGCAACCAACATAAGGTACAATAAACATGTGGCCTATGGTGATAAATGAGGAAAATGACCGCGTCCCCCAGGTCCTCTATTTGAGAATTTACGGTACACATGTAGGTAGCAGCTATTTGCTGCTCTCCATCCTCCCCAGTCCTTCCATCATTGTTTCTCTGTGCTCGTGCCTACTTTCCACAGCTTGAGTAAACACTGCCAACTCTTTCATTAGCCCTCTCACCACAGTCTCTCTTTCACTCCGCGTGTCTTTCATCCCCTCTCACTCTGTCTCTACACGCCTCTGTTTAAACAGATGAATGTGATTAGAGCCAGTTTTAAATGACATTGGAAGTTTGTGTGTTCAATGACTCAAATAAAAGGCGCGGTTATTATGTTTAAAGATAGGCCTTAATACGACGTCTGTGAGTGGCGCTCTGTGTACTGTGTGTGTGTGTGACACTCCACCACCACTACTGAGTTTATTTTAATGTGCAGATTGTCAGATGATTGACTGTAATGCCTGGCTTATGCAGTGGTGTTCTGTACATCAACACCAGCATGCCTCGGGGCCGCAAAACACATCTGGGTTCACAATTTACTCATTAATTCAAGTTTTTTTTTGTAGATCCAGCTCGTCAAATGTGAAGCTATCCTTCCTAGTTCGTGCATATTATATTACTTTTGATGCTTGTAAAAGTGCTAATAGTTTGGTTACCTTAATTTACAGGCAGTAGCATTGACTTTTGTGTGGCCTTGTTCTCACCCAATCTTCTCCTATTGAGCACAAATCAGTGCCACAGTTTCCACCACAGAGGCAGCGAAGCTGGCTGTTTGAGGCTGTTTGCTCACTAAGCTATTCAACAGCATGCAGTTATATTTTCCTTGATTGAAAGGTGACTTTCCTGCCTTTAGGTTACCAACACATGAACCGAAATATAGTATTCGTTTTTAATTTCCCATTGAGACCACACTTGTATGGTGCGATACTTCTAACGGAACTACCTAACTGAAAGAGGTAACATGTTATGAAGCTTACTAAGTTACAAGTAGGAATGGGTTGTCATGTTCCAAGGCCAGATTTTTAGTTATTCAGTCAGTGGGTTTTGATCGGTGCGTAACTCTGAGGTCTGAAAAGTGAAGCCAATGGGGAGGTGTCTTCAACTTGCATTCTTTCTAATAGCCAGCAGGGGGCGACTCCTCTGGTTGCAGAAAGAAGTCTGATTGTATAGAAGTCTATGAGAAAATGAGCCTACTTCTCACTTGATTTATTACCTCAGTAAACATTGTAAACATGAGTTTATGGTCTCAATCTCTAGTTTCAAGTCTTCTTCAATACAGCATGATGTTCATTTAGTAAATTATGGTCCCATTTAGAGTCAAATAGACCATAAAGCAGGGGATGCTTTAGGGGGTGTGGCTACCTTGTGATTGACAGGTCGCTACCACACCGTCGGTTGTATTGAGCTCCATCCTCTCCTGTCACTTCTGGTTGCAAATAACCAAGATGGCGACGGACAAAATGCCAAAGTCGAGACTTCAAAATGACAGACCACAAACCAATGGTGACTATGTCGATTTCTTATATACAGTATACAGTCTATGGTTATGAAGGAGGCATTCCTACTTCTGGAACACAACCCGGATGTTGCGGTTTCGCTTTGGCCCTCTGTACCATAACAATGAGATGAAAGACGCTATAGGGCTTTATATAAAAACTCAGATGATAGCACATTTAAAGTAGATTTAAAAACTGAGGGAAGTTTCCTGAAAATTTAGGTTTTGATCCAAACTGGCAAAAGTATTTTCAGCCAGGTCATTGGCACTGGTCAGCAACCCTCTCAACACCAATGGATAGCCTATATAATGGTCATTTTGTGCTGTGGGAGAATAAATATTTCCCAATTTCCTGTTAACCTTTGGCTGGTGCATGACAAAATGCATGTTTTTTTTGTCCCAAAGTATTTTGAGCTCATTCTAAAATTCCTTAATATCAAGTTTTATAACTTAATCAGTGACAATTAAGGCACAACCATCTATGATCTACGAGCCACAACATTAAAGCAGTCATGTGTTTGGATCAATGACAGTCACAAGGCAGAACAGACTTTGGAAAACAGAGAGAGATGCTTTCCGGAAGCCTTCTGGGGAAAATACTTTAAGCAGATTTGTTGATGTATGATCAGTGGTCAACCCCGTGATGAAATAAATTTTACTAGCGCCAGGAAAGATAAGGCATGGGTCATAAAGTAGTCTTAGAGTTCAATGGGATCTGCAGCATTTTCTTTGAGGGGAAAAGTTTTATTTTTATGGGTCATTTCCTCATTTGTAATGCAGCGTGTTGCTATAACACATTTGGATAATGGGGCATGTTTCCTTTCATTCTGTCTTTTGTCTAATGTCTAAATTAATCTTGGCTTTCGAACCCAACAGTGCCTTGAATTGTAAAAAGTCTACCTGCTATTCTACATGAATGGAATCCTTTTAAAAAATCTGTAGGTCTACTATATGCTCTCCTTTAAACTTTGCTGCGATGGTTGGTTTTATGTTCGAGACTGAAAGGTGATTTTGTCGACCAGTGTTTTGTTTGGTGTAAGTTATGTTTTTTTCCGTACTTATGTTACTTTGTTTCCATACGTTTCTTAACCTAACTGAATGTTTTCTTACCTAAACCTAACTGTGGATGTTACCGTAGTTTATTTGTGTGCAGTACTCATGACACATGGAATGCATGTGTAATGTTGTGGCTTATTCTGTACTGTAGCCTGTGTCAATAATGGCTTTTGTACAGTAATCGAAATCAATGTATTCATGTTTATTGATGATACAAGTAACACTGATCATGTCAAACAGGTGAAAAAATACAATTTTGTTGTCAAATATTAATTTTTAGGACTTGTTAGATATGGGTTAATGCTGTCACTTTTTTATTTAAAATGGTAACAACATGGGAAAAAACTAAATATTCAATCTGTAATCATCTGTTTGATTTTAATCCAACAGGCCGTGCCATGTTCTCCATTTCCTAAAATGCACTGCCCATCTGTTTTCCAACTGAGCAAAAACACAACTGACAGACAAATCAATAGCTTTAAAATAATAATTCACAGTTTATTTTTGTAGGCTAAATTCCCACGTTGTCATTCTGGTGTGTGGGAATGTACCATGGTCATACATGCCAATACATATTGTTGTAATTTCCGAGGTGTACCTGCACCAGTCTAAGGGTTTTCAGTAATAAGAAGACAGGTCTATTTTATTTCAAATACAACAGGGTATTGATGTGTTGTTGGCTTTATGATCATAGCAGTTCCTTGCTGGAGGTCGCCTCGCTGGTGTTGCAGAAACAGACACCATTCGTCATTCAGTTTCTGCAGCCTGATTGTCTTGGACCGCACGAAGGTTTCCAACCAGATCCCACAAGCCCTTTTCTCTAACATCTACACTGCAGCTCGGCCGCTACTAGGCCATGTATAATAATACTTGAAAGATTAAGAAGTCTTGTAGGCCTCTTTGTCATACCACACACACACACATGCATGCAAACACATCTGCCTGTACCTGCAACACCCTTTGCACTCTCATCTGCATATCCCTTGCTCTGCACTATAAATTCCACCAGAAACGGGCACTTATACTTTCATAAATCTCCTCCTTGTCACTTTCAAATTACAGAGATTTATTCACAGAAGAACAGGCCTGAACACAGTCGAGAGAACAAGGAAGAAAAGGAGGAGAAGAAAAAAAAAAACACTTTAAGAAGCCGGCACAGCGGTGTGAGGGGATTTGGAGAGTAAGTGTTGTTGTTATGTGGAATTGCATGTGCAGCAATGTATGTTTCCACTGTGCCGTATGTACATAAATATAATGTCAAGTGGGACTCCCCTTAAGCAGCAAGCATTCATCGTGTGTGTGTGTGTGTGTGTACAGTATGTGATGTAAACCAGTTTTAGTCACTTAACTGTGTCAAAACCCTGTAGTGCGCTTAAGTATTTCCTGTTACGTTGATTGAGAAATATGTTGCAATAGCGATCTATAGAGATCTCACCTTTGTGTCGCTTGACCAAGTTAGAGTTGGTCAAGCGACCTTCGACTTATTGTGGTGCGCCAAGCCGTATAATGGGCTCACTACTGCCCCCTGAGGCCAGAGGGCTCTGGTACATGACAGTTCTAGTGGCTGTTTTTTCCTCAACAGCCACAAGGGGCAGCAGTGAGTCCATTCCACACATGAAAACAGACTTTATTGAGAGGCATAAAAGGAAGGATTTATGATTTATTAGAAGTATTTTCAAGCTGTATTTTTAGGTTTTACAAGAGAAAAGACCGGTTGGTTTGGCAAATGCACGTTTTACTTCCCCACCTCTGATTAAGAGCAGTCCCAAATGAGGCTTGACAGCTAGCCCCCAAGTAGCTTAACATTTCTGATATTATTTCCTCTCTTAATAAATTGTATTTGCACAGTTGATATGGGATATTATATAAATGATACAAACCTACAAAGAGAAATCACAGATTAGACCTGGTTAGCAAGAAAAAGTACAAAATAGCTAAAAAATAGGCTCGAAGCAAAAAAGCAAAGATGCAGAGTAGACCTACTTCTGTACTACAGTTTGTGGACCAATTATAATGCATAACACTGCGGTTATTGTACTTACTGACAGAAATTAGTACACAGAACTTTCACCCTGATGACATTATGTGATGTTGACGCTACGTCACTGAGTCACATGACATTACTTCTGTAGTTGTCTTAACCCAACCCATTGTCTTTTTACAACGTTAATTAGTTTTGTTGCCTAAACCTAACCATTTCACAATGTTAACCTCGTGTTAACGGTAACCACGCGCAAAAGTCCTGCGTCAAGATACTACGCAAAAGGTTGCTTGACGTCGGGGACTTTTTGCCAAAATGGCAAAATATGATGAATCGGAATGAGATCACACTGCGCATTCAATTCAAAGTCAGAAACTGGTAATAACATAACTACCACAAACAGCAGATACCACAGTCAAGCACTATTTTGTGTGTTGACTTTCTTCACCGACTCAAGAAAATCCACTAATCCCAAAAAATAAATTTCAATGAAATATATACGGCTCATAATTTAATCATCTACTTTCTCTCCTCTTCTGTGCATTGCTATGACGTCTCTAACCTTCCATTTCTCTCTCCCTCTTCTTCTTCTGTCACTTTGTCAGAGGTGTTATGCAGTTTGGTTAAACGGAGAGACCTTTGAAGTTGTAGTTAGTGAGCTGGCAGCTCTGTTCTCCTCTGTCTGCCTCTCTCCCTCTCACTATAGGGGAAGACTGTGATTCATGTACTCCTTGTGAAGACCACCATTAATTTCATGTAATACAGCTTTTATCTCCATTCCTGGGCCCGCTATCGCTTCCATTTTCTCCCTCTCCGACTGTCTTACCTCATGTTCTTTCTCTCTCCGTCCTTTCTGACTTTGCCCCCTCACTGTTCCCTCACTGTGTATGGCCGCCTTATCTCTCCGCCGCCCATGGCTTCTCACCTCTACCCTTTAGCTCTTCATCGGAGGAGGACTCATGACATGTTTGTCCCCTCTATTTGTCACTGTCTGTCATAGCCATTGCCATGTTCTGTGTGAGAAAGTCTTTCTATTATCATTCATTTCAATGCTGTCTGCCGTATATTTCGTCAACCTGGATTTTGATACATCCATCATCACCATCATCTCATCTGTCGTCACTATCTTAACAGCATTAAGGCCTTGACACACAGGGTGCATGGCGAATAAACAAAAGGAAAATGTGAAATACTTGCCTGCAAATATTATGTCGAGGGCTTTTATTGTGAAAGGTAAGAACGGAAGTTGTGGATCTGGTCTGCTTTGTCAAGGTTGAAAGGAGTAATAAAGTTTGCCGTCCTGGTTCGGACTGCAGAGCCTCTGTGTTGTTGTCTCATAAATATTCGCACAACTCAACTCGTTCCGCACAATGTGATTGGTTGATGCCTTTGCGATGGGAAAGCTCACAAAATCGATGATGTTCCGAAAACAAATGGCGTCGCTTTTTCGCTGCGTAATATTCACGTTCTGTGTGAAAGTATTCATGACAAAATCTTCATCTTCTCCATAAACATCATGATCATTATCACCATGAGAATCATTGAAAGCATCTTAATTCATATCCTCCTCATCATCGTCAGAATCATTGAAAGCATCTTAATTCATATCCTCCTCATCATCGTCAGAATCATTGAAAGCATCTTAATTCATATCCTCCTCATCATCGTCAGAATCATTGAAAGCATCCCTGATCTCACCATCATCAAAATTGTTGAAAGTGTCAAGATAACTCAGCGTCATCGTTAAAATCATCGTCACCGTCAGAATCATTGAAAACATTCAAATTCTTATCGTCATCATTATAATAATCACTGACAGTATCTTAATTCTTCTCATCATGAGCACCATCATATATATCACTGAAGGCATCTTCACTCTCATTATCTCCGCCAAGAAGGTTAATGTATGTTTTTGGTTTGTCAGCAGGATTATGGAAAAACTACTGGCCCGATTGTTATGAAACTTGGTGGAAGCGTGTAGCGTGGGCCGAGGACGAATCCATTACATTTTGGAGTGGATCCGAATCATGGGAAGATCGGAAGAGCACACGTGTAGGGATTTCAACTTTTGTTAAAATCGCAACATAGCGCATAGCCTCTCGGAGTGTCCTTCTAGTTATTATTCTTATCAATGAAATGATTTGAACCCTCCTCATCCTCATCAGAATAATTGAAATCATCTTCTATCTTTATCATCATTCTCATCATCACAGTCATCTCAGACAACACCAGCCCTCTGATGTCATTTTAATCATCTAATCAACTGCCATCATTACAGGCTTCATAACAATTAGTGTCAACATAATCAAAATTTCACTCATTACCATTTAGATAAAATACCGTCAGTCATTGTGATCTAAAACATCGTCGGCAATATTACAACCATTAATAGGGGTTTGTATGTGCAATATGTATGTACATGATTATCATTACAATCATCATCAGAATCATTATTATCATCAGGGTTCTAATATTGATACCGCCAGGATTCACTTCCATAGTTGTCTTGTCATACGCCCGAACTCTCTCCACAGACACACACACATATACACCATGTCACATCCATTGCTCTTGATTGCTACCACCCCCCAGCCCTCCTTTTATTCCCCCCATAGAGCCTGCAGTGGCACTGAGCCGTGGAAATGTCAGGGGTCAAGTTTACGTTGACGCTAAAGCGCCGGTCACCCTGGGCCACGGTAAAGGTCGGCACCATGGCGACAGCTGGTTGATATCGTCGTTGGGGAGGCACTCATGAGTCACTGCTCCAAATCCTCCATGTGGCATTAACATCATTTTTTGATTTCTTTCTCTCTTTCTCTTTTTTTTTTTTTTTTTTTTTTTTGCCATCTTGACAGATTCGCCCTGTGCTGGATGTGAAGAAAAGGTCAGCTCTTATAGTTAACACAAGTTTTTTTTTTTAACTTTTCTGGTGCATAATATAGTGAAAATAAAATTAATTAAAGGAAAAAGTTGGGTTAATAGCATCACATTGGTTTCCAGTAACTTGAAATTCTGAAAAATGACACATGGAGTGAAAGGAAATCCGGGTTTATAATACGCTTAATGAAACTTGGACTTGACTCTAAAATAGCTGATGGTGGGTTTCACCCTATTTATTCAACCATCACAGCCTACATGTATGCATTGATTAGGAACGGAGGTTACGGCTAATGAACAGTGGATAGACAGTTCTGCCAACAGTGATGCCGTGTTCACGTCGTATCGAATTTCCTGTAAATACAAGCTGTCATCTGGGTGAAACCATTCACGTCACTCTGCTAGGGGTAATTACCAGCACGACATGGGCTTTTTTTTTTTTATAGCCTACAATGTCTTAAACTTGAAATTATGAACGAAACGTGTGACACACAAAGCAAACATGGCTAATGATGATAGGAGAGGGAAATTACAATAATCACTTTAATAGCCTGAAACTCGACATAAGAAAAAAAAAAAAAAGTGATATCTGGTGTTAAGTTTAGTTCATAGTATGGTAATTATACCGGTTGTAGCAATGTCATCTTGTCATCCTGCTCTTCCACTTCTGATATGATGAGTGTGGCATCTGTGTATAAAATATGTGAAAATATAAAAAAACACAATACACGGAGTGAAACATCATGGTAAATAAGACAAGAAAAATAAAAATAAAACAGAATTATAGAGCAAACAAACAGCACAGCAGGGAGTGACAATAATATCTTCCTTCCTGGGAAATGTACAGCTTATTGCCTGTATTAGCTCCCAGGCATGTGATTAACGTGTGGCAAGACCTGTGACATGCCACCGATACATTACCAGAGTTTAACTGAGGTAATACTGATCTCATCAGGGATGACCAATGGATGTTGACTGATATTGACCGGCTGGTTAGGTAGAGGTAGCCACCACTACCCCACTAATGGGCCCTTACTGTATATCTCTGAAAATATCAGAGCGTGTTTTCAAATGGGCTGTAGATATAATTTTATAAACCAACCTTATTTGTTATATAAACTTAAACTGTTAATTTCTTGCAGAATAACACCTTATTTTAATTACTTCATTTTTCTGCTTGAGCAGCCTTTTTTTGCGTAGAATCTTAATGCAGAAGGTTTGCACGTAACTAACATTGTAAAACGGTCGTGGTTAGGTTTAGTCAACAAAACTACTTGGTTAGGGTCAGAAAAAAGATCATGGTTTGAGTTAAATAGGTATATTTGCTATGTAACTTAAGCTATGGATGTAACGTCATGTGACTGATATACTGACGACATAAAAACAATTACATTTTTTCTTTCCAATGGGACACGAAAGTCTTTATTTGACCGATCCACCACCCCTCCCTCCCGGAATTAATGGACCTTCTCGCCCTTAATACTACATCAGTTGTTCTAAACGTCTAATAATGAAGCAGATGGGTTTATAAGTCTGGTGCGTCTCATACAGACGCTAAAGAGAACGTCTATGTTCCCTCAGATCAGTACCTCCGCCTGTGCCATGCCATTATTCAGATGGCCCATTATTGCAAAAACCCATGACCCGCCCACTCTGCCTTTGATTGGCTTACCCTGATATTCCTGCCCTAACCCTAACCAATCTCACTTCCCATGCCTAAACCTAACCAACCCGACCAACGTACAGCAGGGCTGAGGGAACAGAAGGCTTACCCCGGCTAAAGGGAGCCTTGTGCGTCGGTATTTGACGCCCTGGGAGTGAGATCAGGCTGAAATACAGACCTGGGCGTTGTTGGGCTGTGACTGATGATGTTATATGGAGCTGTGAGATAGATAGATAGAGATAGAGACACAATTCCAAATTGAGAAACGCAGCTCCTGTTGCAAATCACCAAGTATTACTTATGTCTGTACTTTAACATGCCTGATGTATCAGTGCATTTAAAACCACAGTCTGTGAGTATCATTCACCATTAGCATGGACATCACAGCAGGTAAGAAGGAAGCTAGAGGGGCCTCACATTGCCAAATAATGAGCTCACCAACATCTTGGTATATGTTTTTTCTTCTCTTATATTTTTTTTCATCTTACACAAGATATAAAAGGAAGGGAAAAGATGACACTGTAAATGCTCACAGCACTGTGAGGCATATTTACATGCTCTTACTTTGGAAAAGATATGGAAAGCACTTTACATGCAAACAATACAGAGTGTATTTAAATGGCCTCTATATTCCTGCCAGTCCACTTTCTGTTCTCCAGCCTTCACCGATTGCCTGGGCCCCTTTGTTGTTCCCCCTCCTTTACTGGCAGAATGAATATCTACACTCTGCAGCACCACAGGGGGTCTAATGCGTGTGTGTGCTGGAGGAAGGGAGGGAGTGTTTAGACAGCTAACGTATGTAGGAGCACCAGAGCAACAACCACTCTCCCTCCTCACACACACCCACAGACATACGAGGGGTTAATATGGCCACCAGCCG
>CAKALG010046555.1:0-10047 GCA_916700815.1 Helicolenus hilgendorfi
TGAGACTGCGGGTTGGATTCACGTCCAACGAGCGGCTCAGACACTCCCAGACCGGAGTCTACTGCGCATGCTCCGCACGGAGCGGATGATCTCAGCCGTGACAAATGCTGCGTTCAGGTGCTCCCCGAAAGATGTCAATCTGACTTTGTATTTATGAAAGAAATGGAATTATATATGTCAACAATTTCTTCCTCACATAACAAAAAAGCAATGAAAAAAATGAATGTATGCAATGTCTTTAATGTTTTAAGTGAAATTATTGTCATACTCTCCCGTGGTCTTTTTTATTATCTACTTATTTATTTGTATTGTGTTTTTTTTATTTTATGTTTGTTTTGTTTCATTTCTGTTGTCCTTTTATGTTTGTCACAGCTCTTTGTTTATGTTTTCGATATGCTTCTGCTGTTACTATGTATACTGTAATTTTGAAATAAAAATAAAAAAAGATGTCAATCTGAGATCCGGTTGCCACATGTACTCCAAGTGCGCTTTTGGTTATTGTTAACACTCTCAAAAGGCACCATTTTTGGGTTATGTTTAAATTTACTAATCTTTTTTTTTTTTTAAACAATGTTTTTATTGAATTTTACATATAGACATATATACATATATACACATACAGACAGACTAATAATACTAGTAATGAAATTCTACAATGAAATGTTTAGTCGGAATTTCAAAGAAAGAGAGACATGACATTTCACGTATTTCACTTATCTAACAAAGAAAACAAAGAAAATAAAAGATAAGACAAAATAAATAAATACCTCAAAGAAGAACAAAAACACAAAACACAACAATTTCAATTTGCTAATCTAATAGTATAGTGCCTAGTGCTGTGGTGGAAGGATGAAGAAAAGGTATTTTATTTCAGACATTTGTTAAAGAAAAAATATAAACTATAAAAAGGTAATGAATAATGGACAATTGTGCTTATTAACACGAGATACCAACGAGTTGAAACTGATTGTTTTTACCATCACTTTAAATTCCAACATCCTCTGGTCATATAACACTCACTCACTTAATTAGTGATTCATTTGTTGAGTTATACTGATGTTTTCCATTGTATATCTCAATTAACAGTATTGTAGGCAAAAAAATAAAATAAAAATACCTTATTAGGTCTTATTTTTACATAGACAAATCATTTAGAATAAATAATACATCCAGAGCTTTTAGAAATGTGCCGAATAAAAGTATTGCTATTGGTAAAAACAATGATTGTGAATTAATCACTTAAAAAAATTTGGCAGGTCCAAAATGAATGTTTTGTTTATCTCTGTGGAAGATATCTGACATTTGGTTCCCACTTCTAACAAGGTGTGACATCTAGTGGCTGATTATCAGTAGCACCTTTAAATCAAAGACCTGAAGACAAGATGATTAAGAAGACAGACAACTGTGTAAAAATATGAACCTGAAATGCTCTAATGCATCTTTTCCATAGTAAATTACCATCTTTGCTCATATAGCAAACATGCATCTTCACATTTGGGGTGTTGGAAAAACTGGAGACTGGAGACATGGACATTGCAACAATTATTTTATTCTTGTAACAAAATGATTTAAGAACAACAAAACTTAAAGTAAGTTGCTGTTAGATCAAACACAACCCACCCTCACCAAATCAAACCACAAAACCTCAATGTTTTTGATATACATAAAATAAAAGGAAAATAATGTTAAACAGGAAACTTGGTTTATTTACAGGTCTAGCTCAGTTGTGGAAATATTAAAACCTTGGAGCACCGTAGTCATCAGGCATCCGTTCAATATTGTACCTGTTTGAAAAAACAAAAATTAGAAAACAATCAGTGATGAAGCTCGTACTGAGTCCAGAATAAAAAAAAATGATGAAAAAAAAAAAACACATACAAAGCTACCATATATTTAAAGCAAATGTTGGGAATAGTGTTACCTGTGGTTTGAGATGTACATGATGGGAACCCCGGGGATCTTCCTGATTCTTCTCTTTAGATCTCTGTCCACAGTAGCCAGGATGTAACACTTGTGCTGTGGAAATATATTTATGTTATTGATATCTACCCTTATGTGCAAAAACCTATACAGTGTAAAATGACATACATTTACCTACTATAATGATATGATGACTCATTTTAAATGCTATTAATTACACCTGTGCTTTTCCTGCTATGACGAGCCAAAATGTGTGACAAAGGCCTATTACTCAACATATTGTGGCGTTGACTTCATTGCATTCTATTACATGTTTATATTAAAGCATATTACCTGTGTTACCCTTTGGACTAAACAGTCATCGGCATATGTTCCCTTGTGTGTACATGGCAGGCGCTCAAACCTTGGATCCTTGGCTATCCTGCAAAAACAAAATAAGAAATAATGTAATTAGATATAATGACTTAGAAATAGAATATGTTGATGCGCCCAGCGCCTTTATATATTTAGCAGCTTGTACCTGAGTGCAACTCTGTACTTCATTCCAAGCTTTTCAATCTCAGCCATCACACAGTCTGTGATACATGGGATACCTGGATTGGATGAAATTGCAGGAAAAAAAAATAAACATTTTGAATCATTATATATAATAATTAGATTGGAAAAAGGGTTACTGTCCTCATTCATATTAACCACATGGCTATATTATACTTACATTTTGCATACAAACAATCCATCATAGACTGAACAATGTCCAGTTTGGCCTTGATGGAGAAGTTGATGAAATTGGTGTCGACGAGAATGTGGTATGGTGGACCAAGCTGAGTATTGTACTGGAAGAACAGGCATGATGGGTACTTTGCCCTGCACAAATAGTTAAAATAAATCAAGTTAAGGAGCCACACACCAAAAGTTCTTCAACTACTAATTCAAGCCCTTGACTTACACTTCTGTCTCCTTAAGCGCTGAGGGATCTTTCTTCTTTTTCTCTTTGGCTTTAGCCCGGTCTTTCTCTTTTCTACAAAACAAACAAGGAGTTATAGTTCTTGCACAGACCTTTAAGATCCCTACATTAAACTACTAAATGTTTTGTTAAGATGGACAGAGCTATAACAAATACGTTGTTTAAACCAAAGGTGACTTTTGCTAGAAAAAAGAGAGCAATTATTAAAACTCACATTCTATTATCTTTCAGATTGATCATTCTCTTCATTGCGGCAAACTTCCTTGTTTTCTGCTTCCCCTAGATTGAACAAGTTAAAACACACAGAAATTGATTACAACCAAGATATCACTACAAAGAGTGCATATCAACAAACTGAACAGCCTGCAGGACAGATAATAATGCATACAGTGCACTTTCATAGACTACGCTACTGGAGTTACCCTGCACTATACTAATTTTTAACAGTCTCTTCTGCACTATATTTCGCTTTTTTGATAGTCGTGTAATCACAGCTGTTACCCTGCACTATATTCAATTTTAACAGTTTTCTTCATCTCCTTGTATTTTTATATCTGGTATATTTGTTTGTACTTTGTACTAATAACTTTTTTACTGCCTTTTTACTGTGATGCTGGAAACTTGAATTTCCCTCGGGATCAATAAAGTTACTATCTATCTATCTATCTATATCATGTTATATAACAGGAGTGTTGTGAGGGTCTGAGTCCACCTCACAACACAAGATCTTTTTTTACTGAAACAAAACCCCGTCTCCACAGCTTAACTTTTAATCATAGGAAAACTAAACTAAACTTTAGTTTCATTATTGAAGCTCTTCTTTAGGCAGGATGTTGATTTATATAGCTACAGAGGTTAACGTGAGCTTACTTTACGTTAGGCGCTAGGCTAGCTAAATTAGCTCTGTGGTTTGCCTGCTAAAAAAAAAAGCTTAAAACGTCAAATTAATAATATACAAAACAGCGTACTTTAACGGATAGCAATCATCAATACAGCCGTGGTGTATCTGTAACATGTAACATAGTTAAAGAGTACATACCATGTTTTAAAGTTGAGATCTGAGTGTTTGCTCTACTTCCCCTCGTGTGTATCGATGCGCCTACTGATGACGTAATCAAAAATATCGACAAATTTCTGCGCATTCTGTTCCGGTTGCTAAGCGCTAAGCTAATGCCCAACAGACGAAGGTAGCTGCAGCGTTTCATATCATACATTCATCACATTTATGCATTTGCTTTGTGTTGCTGTGTTATTGCTAAGCTGTTGTCTTCTGAACGCGTTGTCATTGTGCATGTGTATAACCAGTCATGTGAAGGAGACGAGCTGCTGAGATATTCCGCTGACATTTGTTGGCTAACTTGGCTAAGCTAGCTGTTAGCATTGTTAGCTGTCATTTAGCTGGTTAACTGATGCTACTGAAGCTAACAGCTGTAGCCTTCAGCTTTACCCTGCTCCTCCAGGTGACAATACACCGGAGAGAACTGATGATATTGCAGTAGCAGCTGACCGTTTGGATGAGTTATTTAATTAGCTAGCTAACTATATGTGGTGGTTCATAACAGTGGCAGTGGATGACATTTAATGACACCTGAGCTAACACGTCTAGACAGCTTATCATTATCAGTACCATCATCATCATTAGCTGCACTGTTGTTGTTGTTGGATGGGATTGAAAGTGGCTTTGGAGAGTGTTATGACCATTCTTTAACCAAGTTGTTCATGCATATGTCAGTGCTGTGGATTATATGTAATGTTATTCTCCCTTTAGCCAACACTTCTCCAAGGTGACACTTAAGTATATTCATGCTTTCTTGGCAGAGCAGTTCAGAGTTAAACTCATCCTAGGCGTAATAATGTCCCATCTGTTCGTCCAATGTTCCTCATTAGAATATATTTGTTGAGTATTTTTTGGTCTAGCTGTTTTGAGCCTAAGCAGTTTCTCTCTAATTGCAGGAAACTTGACAAGCCCCCTTTGTGAGTGGCAGTTTTCCCTCTGAGCATTGAGGGGTCTGAGTGAAGGCTGAAATATGCTACTGTCGCTGACAGGTGTAGCCTTCAGCTTTACCTGGCTCCTCCAAGTGACAATAGACCGGAGATAATTGATGATATTGCAGTTAGTTTGGTTTATATTTCAAGTAACTGTCCGGTAACCAAAGCTGAGTTATTTAATTAGCTGTGTGGTGGTTCATAACAGTGGCAGTGGATGACATTTGGAAACGAGCTAACAAGTCTGGACAGCGTATCATGATCAGTACCATCATCATTAAAATAGAATAGAATAGAATAGAAAGCTTTATTGTCATCGTATTAAATTCAACGTGATTCACAGTTGCCAATTCGGTAAGTGCTTCAAAACAAATACTTGACAACACTAAACGAGGCAGATAAAACATATAACAGGTAAAACACACACAGTTATAAAGCAAATAAAACGGGTAAAGTAGATGTAATAAATAAATATGAACAGAAGTGTTACACTAGAAGTATACAATATAAAAATAGATGTAATGTAAACAGAGGTAATTGCACTTGTAAAATAGGTAGGATAGATGTAATAAATAAAATGTAAACAAAGGTAGTTGCACTTGAGGTATATATTGCATTAGCTGCACTATTGTTGTAGTTGTTGGATGAGATTTAAAGTGGTTAAACTTTGACAGTTTGTCTGTTTGCTAAACGGGCATGGGCAGAGTGTTATTATGACCATCCTTTAGCCAAGTTGTTCGTGCATATTTCAGTGCTGTGGATTACATGTAATGTCATTTGGAAACAATATGACACCTGAGCTAAGACGTCTAGAGAGCTTATCATTATCAGTAGCATCATCATTAGCTGCACTGTTGTTGTTGTTGTTGTTGGATGGGATTTAAAGTGGTTTCTTTGACTTTGACAAACAGGGGCTTGGGAGAATGTTATGACCATTCTTTAGCCAAGTCATGCATATTTTAGTGCTGTGGATTACATTTAATGTTATTCTCCCACCAGCCAACACTTCTCCAAGGTGACACTTAAGTAACTGTCCGGTAACCAAAGCATGACCGTTTGGCTGAGTTATTTAACTAGCTATATGTAGTGGTTCATAACAGTGGCAGCAGATGACATTTAGAAATGATATGACACCTGAGCTGACACGTCTAGACAGTTTATCATTATCAGTACCATCATCATCATTAGCTGCACTGTAGTTGTTGTTGTTGGATGGTATCTAAAGTGGTTTCTTTGACTTGGGAGAAACAGGGGCTTGGGAAAGTGTTATGACCATTCTTTAGCCAAGTTGTCCATGCATATTTCAGTGCTGTGGATAAATGTAGTGTTGTTCTCCCATCAGCCAACACTTCTCCAAGGTGACACTTAAATATTCATGCTTCCTTGGCAGAGCAGAAACTCATCCAAGGCGTACTAATGTCCCATCTGTTTGTCCCATGTTCCTCATTAGAATATATTTGTTGAAAACTAGCTGTTTTGAGCCTAAGCAGTTTCTCTCTAATTGTAGGAAACTTGACAAGCCCCCTTTGTGAGTGGCAGTTTTCCTCTGAGCACGGAGGGGTCTCAGTGAAGGCTGAAAGATGGTCTGATGGACCGCCGCTTCTTCCTGACCTTCCTCTTCTGCTCAGTGTCGTGGATCTTCTTCTGGGAAGTGCGCTGGAAGAAAGGAAAAGAGAGTCAGATTGAGGAATGGCTCCAAGGACATAGCCTCTCTCAATACAGGCACTTATTTGAAGGTCAGTGGCTTACAGTCATCTTCATTTGAGATTTACATGACCTTTGCAGCAGCTTAGAAGTTTTGGTTGATAGTCTAATCCTGGCTGAAGTAAGCAGGTGTATCTTCAGTGACCTGCACAAGGACACTTTTACCTGAAACTTTCTGGTTTGGATTGTTTCTCCAACCATGAGTTTATCCACCACCTTCAGAGCTTTTGCAGAAATACCCGGGATACGTGTCATGTATTGAACTGGACTTGAACTATGTTTAATGCAAGGAGATTGTGCTGCTTATTTCTTCGACCCTGGTCATTTTTTTGGTTTTGAACACAGAATATTCAGGGTTATGAGATGCATGTGGCATGCACGGACAATCAGCACAGGCTTAAATACTCTTTATAATAGACTTTAATCAGCATTTAAGCCTTTGCTGGGGCATTGCTGATGCTGATTTGTTGGCTGGTATGTGTCCGGGGGATTTTTTTATGTGCTGTTCATGTGTCATCCAGATGTACAGACACTGGAGGAACTGAGTCTGAGTGCACTGAGTCGTCTGGAAGAGGTGGTGAAGGAACAGCAGCGCTGGAGGGAGATTGCAGAGGCCCACATCCAGCTGCTCAGAGACTTTGCCTTCCAGGAGTGGCTTTGCTCCCAGACCCTGGGGCACTATTACCATTCGTAAGCAAAGAAAGGTCTTAACTTTAACATGAGCGGCTTTAATTTTCGGAAACGATTACTTTTTGGCATGTCATAAATGCAGATATATCCCAGCATAGTTTCATTTTTTTAATGTCTTGAATTAGTTATGTGGTTATGGTCATGTTTTATGCTGGTTAACACAGGGTATATTTATTTACGTCCACTTGAGGGCAGCCTCTCCATTCATGATTGGCTGAGTTTGCTGACACTTGAGCTTTGAAGGCTGCAGTGTTTCAGAGGGTCACTGCAGTAAAAAATATTCTTTAGAGACTGTTTGTGTGAGACCCTGCAGCAATGCAGGTGTTCGTGCATGTGCGTTGGGTGCTTTCTCTATTGATGCAGTCAGAACCAACCGGCTATGATAAATAGTTATTGCATTATCAAAATGTTGCCTCAGTTAACAAGGTCAACTATGTTTCTCAAATACATAGTCATCATGTCATAGTCCTCATGTTTTTAAGGAAAACAGTTTGATATTTCTAAAGGGACACAGTGTCCCATTTCTGAAGGTCATGACTGTCACGCTATCGCTGCCTCCCATTTCCATTTTGATCGACTGGACTTTAAACCTTTATTGATAACATAATTATGACAGAGCTGCAATTCATTAACCGTGTATTAACAGAAGATGATCTTTGCACTCAATTGTCTCTCATTACTTCTCAGATAAATAGTGTAGTAATATTTTTTTCTTTTCATTATTACAGTAAAAACTAATCGCAAACACAATGTAGATAAGGAACCACGCCACACACTGTGAACTGAATGCAGCAGCATGCTAGTAAATTCACATTTTGCATGGCATTAGATAAATAAAAGCAATGTCAGATACTTCAGCTTTGTTGAAAAGTGTCTTCTTGCCAAAGAAAATTGACAATTAGAAAAAGTCACTTTTATTTTTTTAAAAATTGTGTTTGTTAATCACTAAGGTTTGTGTTAATACTGCTAGAAAATGTTCGTCTTATTTCAGCAATTATTTGGATAATATTGTGTGCTAGTAATATTGGCAATGATAACCACACTATGAATGCTAAGCATCTAACTCTGCTGTGCTTATCTAGACCTTTGCATGTAATAAAGCTTTACAGCTTTAATCTGAAGTGTTTTGGTAAGGCCAGATGAAACATGCCACACCGTCTCACTCCCTGTTGACATAACTGACGAGTTTAGCTGATAACATTGAGTTTAAGCTTGTACAGAGTTGCTCAAAAACTGGTGTTTGTTTTGTGTGTGGGGACAGCCCGTTGTGTGCAGTCAGCAGTCTTGGTCAATAGACGGGGAGTTAGCAGTCCTGGTAGGGTTGTACATCTAAAGGCTGTACTTTTAAAGTTATTAAGCACTGCTACCACTCCTTTTTCAATTATCTACTTCATATAGTTTCACTTTTGCTTTCCCTGCAGCCTGAAGAAGTTGCGTTGTATGAATCTGGATGATCTGTCTCAGTTTGACAGTCACCTGCAGTTGTCTATAGCTGCCTACTACGAAGACTACATAAAGTTGTCTACCGGCATCAAGATCCTCCAGAACACCAGGGGGAGTCGTGACCAGGACTACGAGATCCGGCTGGTGCACAGCCTTGCTGTGAGGCGTCTGAATGAGAAGTGGACAATTGGTGAGATCCTGATCATTTTCTGCCCTTTAGACTTGTTTTTAGTTTGGGTTGATTTCCACAGCTGCAGAGTCTTAAGAGGCATTTAGATACAAGACGTAAACATAACATGGATTGTGATGTTGGTAAGTGTTGCTAAGTGCTTTCACAAGTGTTGTTACTACAAGAGTTGCATATCTTTTGAATCTAGCTGAAGTGTTGTAATGGAGAAGTTCCGTGTTGCTTCATCTCTCTCTACAGCCTAACATTTGTTTATTTTCTGTCTTTTTTTCTCTCATATAAACACAGTATTCCCTCGCATTGAGGATAAATGTAGGGTAATATAAAACAAATAAATGTGTCACTTTATAGCATTCCTAATGCATTACCATAACGCTTGTTACATTGGTATTCTTGCCCCAGGGTATGGATTTAAATGTCCATATACCGAAGCTCAAAACTGGCCACATTTCTTTGCACCTGTTGTTGCTTCATTTGACAGGAGACCATGTAGAATATACTGGTACTGATGTCCAATCTGGGGTTATATATAAAAACAATATCTTAAGAAGAAAAGAAAGTAAAACTATCAACATTTAACCTGCTGAGTCAAACAAGGAAGTGTGTATTGTCTTCGTTTTAATTATTCACCGGCACAATGTCCCTTTGTTTTCAGCGGGAGCTCTCATATTTGGCTGTACTGTGGCGCTGTGCTTCTTGATAAGGGACCTCATGTTTTACGTGATTGGTGAGTCCAGTGTTAGCTGTTTTGATTGGGGTGTGGACTGATATGGCTGGTGCTTGCATTGCTGCTACATGACTCCTTTCTCTTTTTGCAAGCACCGTGAAGCGGCACTACCGGTTTTACAAATTGCTTTGTAGTATTTATGGCTCAAGGACTTGATAAAGTAACCTTTGTCAAACTTTAAGCTGTGCTCGTTTTTAGTGGGGAATCAACTTATTTCAAAACCAAATAAATACTTGTCTCCTGTGCTTCTTCCCTACTTACGGTAGGTGGAATTACTGTTTCCATCATAGCGTTTGTCTTCACCATCAAGTTCCTCTGCGAGCTTGCAGCGAGGGTTGTCAGCTTCCTGCAGAATGAGGATCCAGGGCGACGCGGTGACCGGAGCATCTACGACTATGTCCGGGGCAACTACCTGGACCCACGTTC
>CAKALG010046558.1:0-15165 GCA_916700815.1 Helicolenus hilgendorfi
ATGAAGAGGAGAATAAACAAAAGTAAATGAAAAGTAAATAAGAACTTTCCTACAATTCCTATAAATACAGGTTTAGAGAGTGCTATATATTTAGTCCAACTGGATGAAACTAACAAAGTCATACAACTGGTTTAGTGTCAGTCAGCCTGTTGAAATGTCCAGTCCTGGTTAGACTAAAACATTACAATCATCTCCTTGTTTTTGGCATTTTATGAACATTTCTATTATTTATTTAGCGAAACAAAAAAGGAGAAGTCACAATGATTTATACACAGTTTGCATTTTATTTAGTTTTGTCTATGAAAATTGATTATGGATTTAAAAAAATAAAATGGTATTGTTCTTAATCAAGAGGAAAGTGCTCAACATGACATCCTGACACCATCTGCTGGTGACATTATGACATGGCAGCATTACCTGCTGATAATAATTCACCCTGTGAGAGTGGGAAGTAAAAACGAAAGTAGATTTTGACATTGTTGATCAGAGCTGAGACGCCATTACAGGGTGTGAGATCTCTGCTAGAAAACACACATTTGGAGTATTTGAAGTAATCAAGAGACCGGACAGTAACTCGGTGAGTCTTGCTTTTGAAAGAATGGCTGAAAAACTTGCTGTTGTTGGAAGTTACCTGAACTGCCATGTGTGTTCAGAGACATTCAGAGATCCGGTGTCTCTGAGCTGCAACCACAGCTTCTGTTCAAGCTGCCTGAAGAAATTCTGGGAACAAGCTAAAAACAAAAACTGTCCCATTTGTAAAAGAAAATCCTCAAAGGATTATCTTGATGTGAACTTTGCACTGAAGGAACTGTCTGACTCGTTTGCTGAGAGACAGAAAGCTGGATCATCTGAGACAGAAAAAGAAGAGAAGAAGGTAATGGTGGTGTGTAGTAAACATCAAGAAGAGACTAAACTGTTCTGTAAGGATGAAGAGAGAGCTGTGTGTCCTGTCTGTGAGTTTTCTCTCCACCAGGGTCACAAGGTGGTTCCTATAGAACAAGCAGTCAGTGACCTGAAGGACCAGCTGAAATCTGACTTAAAGTCTCTACAGGACAAGAGGGAAGAATATGGAGAAGTAGAGAAAAAATATGATGAAATGATTAAACACTCCAAGAAGCAGCTGTTGTCCACAGAGAAGCAGATCAGAGCAGAGTTCAACAAGCTCCAGCAGTTCCTGAAAGAGGAAGAGGAGTCCAGACTGGCAGCTCTGAGGGAGGAAGAGGAGCAGAAGGGGAAGACTATCAGCAGAGAGATGAAGGTGATTCAGGAGCACATCTCCTCTCTGTCAGACACTATCTCTGCTGTTGAAGAAGACCTGCAGAAACACAATGTGCCCTTCCTCAGCAGTTATAAAGCCACTCAGACCAGAGCCAGAGTCCAGTGCTCACTGTCAGATCCACAGCTGGTCTCAGGAGCGCTGGTAGATGTGGCCAAACACCTGGGCAACCTGTCCTTCAGAGTCTGGGAGAAGATGAAGGACAAGGACCACTTCAGTCCTGTCATTCTGGACCCAAACACTGCAGGCCGCTCTCTCTATCTGTCTGATGATCTGACCAGTGTGAGACGTGGAGACACAAACCAGCAGCTTCCTGACAATCCGGAGAGAAACACAATGTATGCCACTGTTCTGGGCTCTGAGGGCTTCAGCTCAGGGAAACACAGCTGGGAGGTGGAGGTGGGAGACCATCCTGGCTGGAATGTAGGTTTGGCTAAAGAGTCAGCTGACAGGAAGGGAGAGAGATATGCCTCACCAAAATATGGAATCTGGTGTTTAATTAATGAGAGTGGAAAATACACTAATGGTCTTTGTGAGACAGTCAGAGTGAAGAAGAGTCTCCAGAGGATCAGAGTCCAGCTGGACTATGACATGGGGGAGGTGTCCTTTTATGACCCTGAAGACATGACTCACATCCACACTCACAGAGACAGTTTCACTGAGAAACTCTTCCCATATTTCAGTATTGGAAAGGCTGGTGATGCTAAAACTGCTGATATCAAAATCTGTCAAAGTGAGATTCTCTGAGATGTTCAGACACGTTGGTGTTAGTTCAGACTTTAATCTGACTTCACTGTCTGTTTGGATCTCATTGATATAATCAAGACAATCAACAGTTATAACATAAATAATATTCACTCAATACTTAAACTGCATTACATCATCAAGTCTTAAACTTTCATACAGCTCAAAATCATTTTTACGTCTCCAGCTGTGTGATTCTTTAAGGGGAGACTCTACAGGTGAATAGGGTAAAATATTTAAATAATAGATATCACCATGACACTTCACCAGTTGATTACTGACATTAAGATAATTGTTTTTTGCATGACAAGTTTTCTGAAATGTTGTGTTTAAATATGCAAATGAGGTGTTATCTAATGCTAACTTTGGGAGAATTTAGGAGAAATCTACAGACACAAATAGAAAAAGTAGTAAAACTAATTCCAATCCAAAATTAATTAATATTATTTTATTGTTTTTACGCAACCCACTGTTAAAACATGAACACATAAATTAAAAAAAAACATTTTAGATCCGAAATTCATTTTTGGAAATACATTGAGAAATTAAGGATTTGTTGTTTAGAAAGAAATGTGTTAAAGATTGTAATTAAGATTAATCCACAAGAACATGTGGCTACGTCATCAGGAGACAAACTTTAAAGATAAAAGCTGTTAATTATTCTGGTTATCAGCATCTTGTTTTGAGTCAAACAACATGATATAGTAGTTTCAATCTTTAGTTTTAGTTTTTGATATTTTTTGGATCTTCTGATGAGTTATTTTAGTTTTGGATCTCAACATATATAAAAAATAACATTCAAATGGAATAAAAATAAAGTAAAACTGGTCAAGGAACAAGTAATAAAAAATAACAATAATAAAATAATAAATAAATTAAGAAAACCGAAAAAAGAAAAGAAAAGAAAAAAAACAGGGCTAATCTCAAATTAATTTGTACATATCAAATAAAGAGAATAATTTAACAGCTTTTTGGTTAGTCATAATGGACAAAGATTTACTTAGCAGTTTCAACTCATTCTTCATACTAGTCAGACATGGTTTAGTTTTGAGATATCTGCATACCAACAATCTGAACCCTGAATATCACCTGGAGCACTTCCTCCTCTTGACATGCGTCTATGCCTGCTAGACTCTGTGACACGACTGTTCACATAGATTCTGTGTGTGTCCAGTGAAACATTTCTTACAAAAGTTAAAGAGTGACATAGACATAAATTGTTCCTTCTGCGAATCACATCCTGAAACTTGCTCTCATTTATTCTGGTCCTGTAAATTCACATGTGAATTGTGGAAAGATGTCAATAATTTTATACTTGTTAACATTTTCTCAGATTTTGTACTGTACTATAGTAATAGTACATTTGGTTGCTATGGTTACAGTGACAAAGACAGTAATGCATTTTTTTCTTATTAATTTAATTTTAATTCTCGCGAAGTTCCACATTCACAAGTGTAAATTTACCCAAAAAAAGCCTAATTTCTTTGTATTTATGAAAGAAATGGATCTTTATCTGTCAACAATTTCTTCCTCACAAAACAAAAAAGCAATGAAAACAATAAATGTATGGAATATCTTTAAAGTTTTTAAGTGAATTATTGTCATACTCTTGCGTGGTCTTTTTTAAAAATTATATTATGTTGGTTTTGTTTAATTTCTGTTATCCTTTTATGTTTGGCACAGCTCTTCGTTTATGTTTTCGCTATGCTTCTCCTATAAGTAAATGTTTTCAATGTTTTCTGCTGTTACTATGTATACTGCCATTTTGAAAATAAAAATAAATAAAAAATGATGACGTCACAATGACAGATAGTCAGCACTTAATTACAGTCAAATCAAATGGAGCAACCAAATGATCCGTTCATCCTCACTTTGATTAGTAGCCTCATGATCAAATATTGCTGACAGCAGCAGGTGGAGTTAAGGGAAGCTTCAATATCCCAATGCCAATCACAGCAGCTCCTCTCATCAGCAACACACAGTTTAATGAGCCAAGACTTCAGGAGAAAACTCTTCTTGTCATACTATGTCATTAATGCCAGCTAGTGGGAAATGTTGATTTACCAGAAGATAAAGGAATAAATATATCATATGTTTTCAGTTGTACTCACTTTATGTTTATCTACACTGTATCCTACTCAAGGTGACATTTGATGTGACTGCATCATTGGAGCTAAATAAATGCAGTATTGCCAACAGACATTATATTTTCAGTTGGTTTAATTGTAGCATATATGCAATATTATATTTTTTTACAATTTAATTTGTATAAATAGCTACATATAAACGTTTTTATTAAACTAATATAGCCTACATTAATGTACAATTTGTGGAAATGTATGTTATATGAAATGAAATGCATACAAAAATACATTTGAAGTAGGATATATTACCAAGATATGTGTCTAAATATATCCAAGACAGATATTTACTTGTACTCAATAGCCTTAAGTAATGATCCATTATGTTTTCATATAGCCTAAATCAGTTATGCATTATCTTCTGATTACTATATGCAACACAAATACTATGAAAGTTCCTCTTATTTGTACAGAAATCTACAGAAACACAAACTTCATTAACAGAATATCTCAGACCATACGGAACATAATAAACGTCCAAGAACTGTGACGTCACCTCACAGATAATCTGCACTATGTTAAAGTCAAATCAAATGGAATAATCAACAACAAAAAGTGCGTGCTGTAACCGATAAATGTCAGTTGGGTGTTGTGAATGATGAATGGTCAACAGTTGATTAGCAGAGTAACACTGTTTCAAATAAAATTTCAATCAAGTTCATCAAATCAACTGAAAATGCATCACTCTATTTTTCAATTGACATTAATTTTCATATCTGCATTGTAGCCAAGGTGACATTTGATGTGACTGCATCATTGGAGCTAAATAAATAAATGCAGTATTGCCTTTGTTTGACTCTGTGGTGGCATCAGCCATCTTCTATGGAGTGGTCTGCTGGGATAGCAGCATCTCGACTGCTGACAGGAAGAGACTTAACAGACTGGTTAAGAAGTCCAGCTCTGTACTGGGATGCCCCATCGACCCAGTGGAGGTGGTGGGAGACCGGAGAATGATAGTTTAGCTATCATCCCCGATGCAGAACATGTCCCACCCCATGCAGGACACTTACTGCGGTGTGTGAAGGAGAGATACTGCAGGCCCCTCCTTCCTGCTGCTGTCAGACTCTAATCAACACTGCTCCCAGTAGATTGCACACACTGAAAAACTGAATATCAATGATTCACTCGTTCATGTGCAATATGAAACGAGTGAATTAAATATATCCAAGACACATGCTCAGATATTAACTTGTATTCAATAGCTTTAAGTAATAATCCATTATGTTTTCATATAGCCTAAGTCAGTTATGCATTATCTTCTGATTACTATATGCAACACAAATACTATGAAAGTTCCTCTTGTGCGCATAAATTGAATATTTATACAGCAGCAATAACTGTGTATTTCCTATTTCTATGTATTTCCTAATTAGAATAACTGTGAAGAGAGGTTAAAAGACAGAAATCTACAGAAACACAAACTTCATTAACAGAGAATCTCACAGGACAAGCCACACTCAGGGTAAATAAACTCATTGGTGTTGCAGGACAAGCAGCCAGACATAAATGTCCTGTCTGACAGGAGACATGATGAGACAGAAGCGGTTGCTGTTGTTAGACAGGTCAGTCTCTGGGTAAAGACATTCCTTGAGTTACAAATGCTCAGCTGCTGCCCCCTGCTGGCATGGACGGGATCCAACACTGTTCTGCAGTGGACAAACACCATACCAATCCCAATAATAAAGTTCATTCATCAAACTCTGATTTTAGAAAAGCAAACTTGAACATGAACATAGACTACTAAATACATAGAAATAGGAAATACACAGTTATTGCTGCTGTAAAAACACTCAATTTATGCGCACAAGAGGAACTTTTGTGCACATGACAGCGCATGGGATCCCGACCCGGTTGTTTTATACGTGTAAAAAGTTACGAATAGTCCCTTTAGATGGGTCATAAAAACAACTGGAATTCATGAAGGGTTAAAAACATTTAAAAAGTTTGAGTGTTAAAAACAAAGTGTTTTGAAAAAGATTAAAAACACTTTAAAAACGTTTTTCTTTAGAACCTCTCTAAATGTCAGAATATCTTCCTGTCGGTAGCTTATCTGTGATCTACCTGTTGAGTCTTTTGTAAGAACAATAAGTCATACCTGTCAAAGCCTGAAGGAGAGGTTCATTCTCTCTGAAGCTGCCAGAGAGGAAGCATCGTGTCAAGAGCTTCATTACCAATATTCCCCTTTTTCAGGTAAAGAAATAATTATTTCATACTTGAATTTTGAGATATGTTTGCCAAGTTGTTGCTAACTGAATTTCGAGGGATCTAAGGACATATAGGAAATTCAAAGTCATTTGTGTCTTATAGGATATTTTTGTTTAATTCCTTTTGCTAAGATAATTCATGTTTATGGATTTATAGACTTGTTTGTAGGAATACTTAACCTGTTATATTGAATTTATCGGGCTTGAAAAAAAGTGACAGATGTGAATTTGTTAATTTGTTTGTTTACCTAAAGGAATGTTAAGGAACAGAAGAAAATAATATTGTTAATTTGACCCAGTGTTAAAACGAAAATGCACATAAATGCAAAGCATTATAAATTGAATGGATTCATGTAACTATGTAAATATTGTTTAAGAAAATAAATTCTCTATGAAGCTGCCAGAGAGGAAGCATTGTGTCAAGAGTTTCATTAGAATAGAATAGAATAGAAAGCTTTATTGTCATTGTATTAAATACAACGAGATTCACAGCTGCCACTTCTGGTCAGTGCTTTAAAACAAATACTTGCCAAGACTAAACGAGGCAGATAAAACATATAACAGGTAAAACACACACACACAGTTATAAAGTAAATAAAACAGGTAAAGTAGATAAATATAAACAGAAGTGTTACACTAGAAATATAAAATATAAAAAAATAGATGTAATGTAAACAGAGGTAATTGCACTTGTAAAATAGATAGAGTACATGTAATAAATAAAATGTAAACAAAATAAATTACTAATATTCCCCTTTTTCAGGGCACAACACATTCATATAAAAAGACTTGGGTTAGGGCTTGTGGGTGTCTGCAGGATTTGACTCAGCTATACGTTGCAGACATTGAATGTGAATATGAATATTGTTAATTAGGTGTGAGTTTAACAATTACTGATAATACTGATAATTTCATATGGAGTGATAATGACTGAATCAAAACACCGGTGTGCTGTTGCTAATGCAGGTATCTTACTGCTTCGACTCTGACAGACACATACCTATTGAAAGGATGGCAAACTCTAATAGACCCACCACCGAAATTGCTGCTGTCTACAGGGGAACATTTATCCACTCGACCCAGCAAACAGCGCTGCAGATCCTGGAAGATGAGCTACTAGGGGTGGATAGAGATGGAAAGGTTTGTCAGGCTCTAAAATATCTAAAAACAGCTTTTGTTCCGATTTAGAAGCTTTAAAACACTTGATGCTTTTGGCTGTTATCTATAATTTGATGAAGTCTAACTCATATCCTACTCCTAAACCTTGTGCAAATGTGTCACAGTTTGGTTTAAAGACGTCTGAGTTTTCCAAACGAACAAGGCGTAAATCTGTCACACAATAGCCTTAAGTCAATCAGGACAGACTCGTATGAATTGAATGGCGATTTATTACAAAGTGCACAAATTTATGAATAGTAACTGTCTTTGGCGATTTAGACCCAATGTGAAATAGTACAGGGGGAAGTGATGCCGTAGTTGGATTAGGATTATTCCCCCCGGGTCTAGACACTGGTGATGGTGGTAGTGAAGATTGATGCAGATCCGATGAATGAAGCGGAGCAGGATTGCTCTGATGTGATGAATCTGGAGGTGATGGGGTGGTGGAGGGTCGCATCAGTTTGTGCTGAATACTGACACTGAAACCAGCATAGAGGAGAACGGTTTTTAAACTTTTGACAGCAATGATGTGATTGGTTTAGGGACATATGGCAAGATCTGATAGGTCACTGAAAAGAGAGATGCCCATAATCAGCTGACATAGTAATAGCCCACGAGAGAGAGACCCAGAATGAATTAGATTGCACACCTAGTCTTCCTGACTGAATTTACACATACGCTTCATTTAACCTTAATTGTCTTCTACAGTGAGCTGTTGCTGAGCAACTTTCCCAAATTTGGCCTTAATAACAGTCTGGAGTACCCTCTACAAATACAACAAGTGGGATTAAAATTAATATGACATCCTTAAACATGCTTGCAATCCTCCACACTGTTATTATCAATAAGGAAATACAATATGTGGACATTGTGGAAATCACAAACACTGGTTATTAATGAGGTGGATCAATAGAACCCCATCAAAGATATGCACACAAAAAGGGTGTTATTTACACAACCTCACACAGATGTTACAGAAGTTGTTGGTAAATATATAAACTAAATGGTAAATATATATGGTATTGTATTCTGCAATCTACCATCAGATTGCTTTCATTGGGAAAGGCGCGGAGCTGGACAGACTGTCTCAGACTTTTGGATTCAGCTCTTCTGAAGTCACTCAACTGACTCAACAGTAAGTACACTGTAAAAAAAAAGTGTAAAATAACAGAAATCTTCCGGCAGAAGGGGCGTCAGAAAATGTCTGTTAAAAAAAAAAAATTAACATAAATAAACTGTAAAAAAAAAAAAAACAGTAATTATTTTTATATAATTAGCCTTTATCATTGTAATTTTACAAGAAATATTTTACTTTTAACATATATTTATTGTTAGAATAGTCATACACTGTAAATCTAAGACCATTTCCATATAAATCATAAATGAAATGTCATTTTACGTTGCAAAAGCCCAACTTTACATTAACTCTCAGAAGTTTTGCAAAAGAAATCTGTATTTTTACAAGAAATATTTTTAGAATTACATGAAATCCTTTTCTTCTAACATAAATTAATTGCTAAAATATAGTCATAAACCTCTAAAAACAGAATAATTATCAAAAAAAACTTAAATACAGATAATTACGATTGTGATTACAAAAAATACTGTAAATCTAAGACCATTTACATATAAATCACAAATGAAACATGTCATTTTTACATTTTTTCTGTCATTTTGAAATACAGATAAAAAGTGTAAAATTTCTTGAAAATAATAGAATACATAAATTAATTATTGAAGATAGAGGCATCATATATGGATATTAAATCAGTTCTTGCATATGCCATAAAAACAATACTGTATGTTTGAACCATCTCCATGGCTCGCTGCACTGCAGTGAGTTCTTCATGCCAGGACTGGTGGACACCCACATCCATGCAGCCCAGTACAGCTACGCTGGCACAGCCCTGGACATGCCCTTACTGCAGTGGCTCAATACCTACACCTTTCCTGTGGAGTCACGCTTCGAGGACCTGCAGTTTGCCCACAGGGTCTACTCTCAAGTAGTGGTGAGTTTTCTGGCATCATGAAATAAGTGACCAAGTTATAATAAGTTAAAAGTTGTACACTTGCTACATGAAGAAACTTCAGAGAGCAGGTCCAAAGCACACTGGAGCACACAGATTTAAGGTGGTAAACTTTATTTAAAGACTAACGTTTCGACGCCAACTGCGTCTTTATCAGACTGAAACAGATCTGAGACTGAGACACATCCTCTTAAATAACCTCCCCAAGTTGGGAACTGATTCAACATAGGCTGGAAAAATGGGGAGGGAACAATAAGCTGCATGTAGGCAGGTTAAAAAAAAAAATCATATATCATATAATAATAGAAGGAGAGAAGTAGAAGTAAATATATAAATAGCAGTTTCAGTGACAACATCCATGTACATATATCAAAAATAATTTACTAAGAATGATAGTAGTGATAAATAACGCTAAAGATAAATACATCCAACATCCAAATGTCATAAAGATCTTAAATAACACTCCCTAATGAAGAGCTTACGTCTAGAGTGGGAGAGTGGGCTACAATCAGATTATCAATAGATACAAAAAGACATAAATAAGGGGATATAAAATATAATAATATCCCTACCATAGAAAATTATATGATCTTCTATTGAAAACAATAGTAAATAGCCTGTGCGCACCAGAAAGGCCTACTATTCCTTGTGATGCGGTTGAGGCACGTTTAACCTCCTCTCTCCACTTGTACACTTGCTGTGCATCAGTCACAGGAAGCCAAAACTGAGCTCTGCGGCACACTGCAAGTGTCACAGGTATGATATGTTTGTGATTTTGTCGATGGCATCACAATTTGCCAATTGCAAAAGTGGAAAATTAAGTGAGGCTCTCTCTATTGTCACACAAGCTATTATTTGAGAAGGTGTGAACAGTTCAATGGCTTAACAACGTATAGAAAAGAGAGAAAGTGTTTAAATGTCATCTTAATCCTGTAATATGATCCCCTTTGTTTTACAGAAAAGGACTCTGAGAAACGGAACAACCACTGCATGTTACTTTGCTACCATTCATACAGACGCCTCTCTCCTGTTGGGCCAGATTGCAAGTAAGAGGTCCCTACACACAAACACACTCAGAGCAAAATACCAGTAATGTAAGTCTGTGAACACTGCCAGGTTATATTCATAGTGATGTGGAGCTTAAAGAGAGAGAGATGGTAAATCAGCCCTGTCTTGTCTGACAGGTTGATTTACAGTAAACAAGTTAGTGTTTAGTGTTGATGTGAAGTGCATGTGTCATATGAAAACAGTTGGAATATGTTGCCCAATAGTAACACATTTGGTGTGAGCTCAAAACCCAGTGAACTGACTAGGCCATAGTTTGCTTTAGTGCTTTTTGAGAAAACAAATAAACTGACTTTTATTCATACTGTTGTTGTTTCTCATCGTCCTTGTTTTTCTCGCAGATGACTTTGGACAGCGTGCCTTGGTTGGCAAGGTTTGTATGGACAGGAACAATTCTGTGAAACATTACAAAGAGACCAGTCAGGAGTGTCAAGAGGAAACATGTCGGTGGGTAACAACTTTTTAATACAGTAGGAGGGACTTTATGTGTAGGCTTTAGTTTCACAATGTAGAGCTGATGTAATTCCCTTTTACTATTTGATACTTCCCACAGATACTATCTTTGAAATACACACATGCACATCACAGAGAATGTGCGTCTTATTCTGAAGTTTTATTTGCCTCATAAACCCAGTGTTTGTTGATGAAACCTTCAACATATCAATTTTTTACAGGGACATTTACAACCACAATATCGTGCGTGTTTAGAAGTTGTAGTAAAGGTTTTGGGCAATTTCAAATTTGTAAATGTGGCTGCGCCAGGTGAGTTATAATCATTGTTTTGTTCGTTCAAGGTTCATTGCTGAGCTCTTGAACAAAAAGGTAAGATTCAATAATACAATAAACAAAACAATGACTACAAAAAAAATCAAGGTAGGCCTGCATTGAAAAAAAAAGATTTTAAAACCTCTGTCTTGTTGTGTATTTGGTAGTACCCTCTGGTGAGGCCAGTGGTGACTCCCCGCTTCGCTCGATTCTGCTCAGCAGCCTTGCTGGGACAGCTGGGAGCAATGGCTAAGAATAACAACCTGCACATTCAGGTGAGCTCACTGTGGCAACCAAACCAGGCTATGTCCATAGGACTGTTGCCATAGAGACCATTTCAATCAGGAGAGACTCTTATGAATTTGAAGGATGATTTAATACAAGGTGCACGAATTATGAATAGTAACAGTCTTTGGCAATTTAGACCCGATGTGACATATTAAAGGGGAAGTGAAGCCGTAGTGGATGTAGAATTATTCCCCCAAAGAAACATGGAATAAATACATTGATTTATTGCCTATAAACGTGAGGTTAACGTGTGCACGCCTCCTTACCTTACAGCATCTGTGAAATTTAAGCAGAATAAAGTTAATTAGAAAATGTATAACTTACATGGTACGAGGTAAAGATAGAACATGATAGGGATATAATATCAAACCAGGTGAATGTGTTGGCCTAAGAACAGTGCTAGAGTGGAGTTGAGAAAGACCGTGCAATATAAGGTCGCATGCGAGTGTAATAAGTGGATTAATGATATACAATAGCAATTAAATTATGAAGGCACTTTAGCCTACTATGAATGATGCCGAACGCCGGTCATGCTGACCATGAGACACGTGAGTCTCGGACCTTTTTGGGACGAAGGTCATGTTGATTATGAGAGCCTCTTAAGAAGCAGGTCATGTTGACCGTGAGACGCGTTAGTCTCTGGTCTGAATTTGCGCATAAGCTTCATTTAGTGTTGGACACGTGGGATTTTTGAACAATGAAATAACGTGCAATTTTCAAAGGCAAAATGCTGACAGAGAAGAAAAAAAAAGAAGTATTGCTGAATAACATTTGGCGTTAGTTATCCTGTGATTGCGCTGCCACACCTCAAGCTCTATCTGAATGCTACAGCTTTTATTGAAGATAACACAACGGTTTAATGTCTGACATGTATGTGTTAATTATTTCCAGAGTCACATCAGTGAAATTGTCGAGGACTTTCAGCTCGTAAAGGAGCAGTTTCCTGATTCAGAGTCTTTCACAGACGTGTATCACAAATACAACCTGCTCACTGACAAGGTGAAGACACACGCGTGCAGACATTTAGTAGAAAAAATGCTGATAAAAATGCTGAACATGATGATGATGATGATGATTCGCAGACAGTGATGGCTCATGGCTGCCACCTCAGTGATGAAGAGTTGGCTCTGTTCAGAGAGACAGGAGCCTCTTTGTCTCACTGTCCCAATTCCAACATTTCGTAAGTCACTGATAGTTTCTCAAGACGATAGGTGACCAAATGCTACGAAGACACAGATTTAACAATGAAATAGCAATACAGCATAACACAGCATTGTAAATACCAGAACGCAAAAGATATGCAACAGATGAAACTTTATAATCTATCTCTCTATATGTGCTCAGGTTATGCAGTGGAATGTTGAATGTCCGCAACGTCCTGAAACACAAAGTGAAGTTGGGGCTGGGAACAGGTAGGAGCAGAGCGACTGTGTGCACATTTTCACTTCTAAGTATTGCCATACCGCTTTGGACAAAGTCCGTTACACTCTCAAGACACACTAAAATGATGTTTTATGATTGAGCATAAAACCTGAATGCAGGCAGTGAGATACGTGCCAGGAGGACATTGTTATGGTTTTACAGCATTTTAGTTTTTAAAGAGGGCGGTCAGCAGAGAGACTTGGCATGCAGGTCAGCTGACCACCAGCGGATCACTTTGTTTGGATTTCGCTGCTTTAAATGCCCAACTGAAAACATCTGAAGACCAGAATTTCAGGCCTCGAAGCAGCAGAGACCTGAAAATGTGATGCTTTTTCACATCCACAATCTGTGTTTGTGGTGTCAGATGTGGCGGGGGGCTACTCGGCTTCAATGCTGGATGCTGTGAGGAGAACTCTGGACACATCTAAAGTCCTGACCATCCAGGACCCAGAACACGACACACTCACCTTCGAGGAGGTGTTCAGACTGGCCACACTGGGAGGCAGCCAGGGTAAGACCCAAAACCAGCAAAGTGTGTAGAAGTTACAGTTAAAAAGTGCCCACTCAGCAGCAGAAATGCCTGATTCAACACACAAGTAGCCATGGGAACGAGATACTTTTGACGATAACTGAATACAACAGCTTCTTTTATGATGTGTCTTGTCTGTAGCTTTGTCCCTGGATGACCGGACAGGGAATTTTGAAGTGGGCAAAGACTTTGACGCCTTGAGGGTGAATGTAGCTGCTCCTGATGGACCCATTGACCTGATCCAGTGTGAGGAACCAAAGGTTGGCAGTGGGGCTTCATTTATAAATTTACACACAAATGAATGAAAGCAGACAATTTCATTTCAGTGTGACGCTAATTTATCACCACTTCAATTTTCAGATTATTTTGGAAAAGTTCTTGAATTTGGGTGAGTGTCAATTTCAGTATATTTGTCTTTTCAGACTCTAATGTGCCAATCACCGTTAACTTTATGTGTGTCTCCGTTACTTCCTGTTTGACAGGTGATGATCGTAATATAGCAGAGGTGTTTGTGGCCGGGAGGAAGGTGGTACCATTCACAGAGCCAACCGCAGAATAAACACTTTGGTCACTCGTCTCAAGGCCCAAATCCCAGGCTTGAAGAGGATGTTAATACATCTGAGATGGTGCAGCACAAGAAGGATGAGCTGGAAACGCCCTACTGTTGCATGAACTGCACTGCTGCTCAATTCTGCTTTGTTGCATTATAAATAAGTAGTAAATGAATCATATTATATTAATAATAATGAAGTTCAGTGAAAGTCATCCTAGGCTGTAGTCAGCTGAGCTCAAATTCAGTCTTTTTAAGTCTTTAAAAGGATAGTTTGGATGCATAGTTTTGGGGGCGCGCCAACCGTCATCTACTGTATCTAACACACTGGCTATAGATAAATACCTCATACAACCCAACTTCAAAACACCCAAACTATCCCTTTAAGGGTAATTACTGGGCTTTAAAACAGGAAATAAGGGAGTTATTATAATTGCACTTGCTTTTAGCCATTGTTTGCATACTAAAACATATTCATGCTCCAGCCCTTTGCTGATTAAGAAGTCTGCTACAGAGCCTGACCTGATTATCATCAGTGATCTAATATTCATGCTTATGTAGCTAGAAAATGCTTTTGATCAGATTAAGACTGGGATTGACTTGAGTTGTAATCGTAGCTCCTTACGTTTTTGTGAAAGGGAAACTATTGAACATGTGTTTGTAGATTGTTTTCATCTTTTTGGTTTGATTTACAGAAGAACAAAAACATTTTGAAAAAGATATCATACTAACAAAGATTGAGATATTACTCACTTTTAACAATCCAAGTTTTTCAGCAGATGAAATTTACATAATTCATTTGATTATCTTTGCAAAATATTACATCCATAAAATGATATGGCTTAAAAGAATACCCTCCTTTTATACTTTTAAAGACACTGATTTTAAAACATACTTGACTATGATTGAAAACTTAAAACTCAAAAATTCTAAATTAGCAAAAACTATTTGATTATTTAGACATTTATTAAAATTGATTAACAAACCCCGATTTTT
>CAKALG010046560.1:0-14376 GCA_916700815.1 Helicolenus hilgendorfi
TGGCAAGCTCCTCAAACAGAGCATCCATGAAGGCCTCCGCACCAGGCTCCGCTGTGCTGAACAACACACACATACACACACACACACACACACACACACACACACACACACACACACACACATAGGCATACAATAATTTGTTAGCTTCTGCTACTCAAACAAAAAAGGTGTTTTTTGTCCATGTATGTGTGAGTGTGTAGACTATTGTACCTCACAGCTACTGAGGTCCAACTCCAGCCCAAAGAGACGAGTGTTGGTTGCCAGACCTTGTAGTAATAACCTAGTTGCAAAACAAAACATATCAATGAAATATACAAGTGTATACATGTTATAGCAGCTCTGCTATAACCCACCTTGGCTCAAGGTCACCCGCCCGAACCAATCACGAGCCGAGCATGGCCACAGGTTGTCAGCCAGAGAGACTCACAGCTGTCAATCATGACGTCTCACCCCCTTTTTATAGCATCAAATAACTAATTGAAACCATCAGCATCTATCAGAAAAATGAACACTTGAACATACATCAGACCGGCAATACATCACCCAGAGTAGGCTCTCATGGCCTCGCCCGCTTTTGGGGGTAAACAATCCCGTAACAGTATAAAGAGAAGAAGATGAAACATGTCTCCAAACTTGTACTTTAAACAAACCCCTAATAGTAATAACGCTATGCCCAAGAGTTGCTGTGTAGTTGGTTGCACCAACAATAAACGCTAATCTTTGATTTGTTCCCCTGCCATGTCCTAAAAAAGATATAATAGAGAGGGGCTTTATGGCTCCAAGCAATAGACCAGACCAGACCAGCATGGCTTTATGGCTCCAAGCTATAGACCACACCAGCATGGCGTCATCATTGAGGTGACGCTCCCTTTTAGGGGAAAGAAACTCGCCGTCACAGGAGAGAAAATGGAAAATGCCGAAAGCTGTTGTGTAGCGGGGTTGGACTTAAACTCACTCATACACTCATCTGAGCTTGTAAGCAGACTTTGTCGGGATTATTTTGTCAAACTACAATTGCCATCATGAAGAACAAACTTTCACATTAAAAAAAAAAGGTGAATATTTCATTATTGCATTTGTTGGGAGTAAACCCACCTGAGAGCTTGTGGAGGTAGTTTGGTTGCAGAGAGGCCCACATATTTTAGCACACAGCTCTGACTGAAGAACTCTCCAATGCTCCTGGTCACCTCCCGCACCTTCCTAGACACACAAGAACAACCCATACAAACACTGTCATAGGCTGTGTTCTCAATTCATGAAATTCTATCAACCACACCATGAGCTTTTGTGTGGATTATTATTAGTGTATTACAGCAGCTGATTCATTAAAGGTCCCATATTGTAAAAAGTGAGATTGTCATGTCTTTTATATGATAAAGGAGGTTTGAGTGCTTTATAAATACTGTTAAACTATCAAAACACTCAATATACGGAGAAATACACACAGCCCGTATGCAGAAATTGTGCGTTTGAAACAAGCCGTCAGGATTTCTGTCCATTTGTGATGTCACAAATATACAATATTTAGATCATTACACGGTTTTAAATGTAAACATTCTAAATGTGTCTCAGTTTATTTTTCTGTTGCAGTGTATGTGAATAACATCAGCTGACAGGAAGTAAACATGGACCCAAACTGTTGCCTAGCAATGCAATTCCGTTGAAATTTCGTTGAAATGCAGTGTTTCATACAGAGTGTACATACAGGTATATTCAGACAGACAGTATGATAAAAATAATGTGTTTTTTGAACATTAAAGCATGTAAACATGTTCTAGTAGAAACACAAAACACAAGTATGAACCTGAAAATGAGCATGATATGGGACCTTTAACATTTCAGGTTATGTCAGACTGTTATTCCAAGCCTGCCCACTGGTTTGCCTCAGTATATTGATACTCAGCTTGTCACCTGACACATCACCTGCTCAGCATTACCCCCATTAGTCTCAGTTAGTCTCTATTAATGGCTTAATTTAAAGTAGCAACAGACAAGCGTTTCCATGTGGCATTCATTTTGGATCGCTTTCCGTTTTCCTCAGAGCGTAGCAACTACCAACAACACATGCTACATTGCATTTGTTTCCAGACAAACTGTGCAACGGTGAGACGGTGATAACATATTTTCAGTCCGTTGATTTTCATTTGACCAACACTTGTTCATATATCGTTAGCAACATAGCTACCGTGAGCAGCCTGGCTATATTGTCCAAAGCAAGAAACAACATTCAAATTTGAACTAGAAACCCTGATGTCAGTGCTATGATAAAGGCAGAGTAAAACCCCCAGTAAGTATTAATAAGTAGGCAGGTTTTGTTACTTACTAGCTTAGTTAGTACAAAGAACATTTTTGATCACTCTCCCTCTCCCTTCTTTATGCGAAATGCAGTACCTGTGAGGGTTTCTGGAAAATAATTGTCATTGTTTTGTGTTGTCAATTTATTTCCAATAATAAATATATACATACTTCTGCATAAAGCAGCATATTTGCCCAATCCCATGTGGATCAGAGTATTACATACTTGAAAAATCTCCCTTTAAGGTACATTTGGAACAGATAAAAAACGTGTGATTATTTTGCGATTAATCATGAACAATTATGCATTTAATCGCGATTAAATATTTTCAGCGATTGACAGCCCTTGTCTTTATATCACATCACCCTTCCTGGCTCACGACTGTGTGGACTACATACAAATTGATTATGTTAGTTATATACATATTATAGTGCATTACTTTTCGTAGATACAGCTACGAACAGTGAACGCGAACAGCCTGCTACAGTACTTTTACCTATACTGATTAGTCTGTCTAGTCCCGAATACCTGTTTTTCACAAGTTTCAGAAGTGCGGCAATGTGATGTTAAACAATAAATGATAAATACAACAAAGTCAGAAATTAAGGAAATTACATTGAAAACTTACATCAGCCTACTTAGATGGCCTGTGTTGTAATGATACATGATCCATGTTAGTTGTGCAAATATATATATGTGCAGAAGCAATAAGTCTGTTAGTGCAATAATACTGACTTCCACGTATCTCAATAATGCAGTGAGGATGTCAAAGTTCACAGGTCTCACATCTCAAAAACAAAATGAGGACCACTGACGTCACTGAACTGGAAGAAAGGCGCTGACCTGTGGCTGAAAGGATTCCTGGCAAGGTTCAGGTGCATCAGCTTGTAGCAACACCCAGCAGACAGGGACACGAATAACTGAGAAAGAGAAAGTTACAATGAGTGACTGTTATGTACTGAATGATAAGCACAGAACTTCAATACATACAGTAGGTAGTAATACACAATAGTTCAATTACCAACAGGGAAGTAGCACACAAAACCCTGTGGGTTTCTGACACAGGCCATCGGAAACTGTGACCTACATTTTAAGCTGCTTTCTCTGTAATAGTTTTTTTCCCCTCTCACTGCAGTCTCTCTTTTCGCTCCTGGTAGTCTGATTTGACCTTTTTTTTTAAATGACATTATTGCCTCAAAGTTCATCTAAAGTCCTCAGAATCATGAGCGAGGGGGCCTCTATTGTTTTACATACAAGAAATAGTCGGTTAAACAATTGATTCAGCCAACAGTAATAGTTTATTAATAACAACAATTTTATAAATCGCAGATAAAAGCAAACTTTTCAGACAATTTGCAGGCTTTTGGGGCCCTGGGTTCACAGTTCTACTGTTCTTATGCCTGTGATTGATAAACAATAAGATGTAACCAGATGAAATGATGACGTAATTGTTAGAGACTCACTAATTGCAATTTTCTTGACCGATTCACGATTCTTTATAAAAGTCTGACTTGCCGATTTCAATTTTCTTTCAAAGAACTATAATTGACAGCAAGGTTTCAGACTAACTTTTTCACCCTATAAAATAATTTCAGGTGTAAACCGTCACAAATTCTAAATGTTATCTTTTGTTAATGTCACCTTTTGTGGTTATTTGTATAAAAACACACAATTCAGATGATTAGGAAATGCATGACTGTATTTCTATACAGCGGTATACAGCGATTACTCTGTGCAGCATCATGGGAATGAATTGCAAAGTAATAAGTGTCTGATTAAGTTAGTATATGATGAAGTATTTTTTTTTTTACTTTTGATGGAGCTACGCTAGCACTTTCCTACTGCTTCCAGTTTTCTAGGTTCTAGGATAGGTTAGCTAGGTTAACCACGCCTGGATCTATCTCTGTACTGGACGCCCAAACACAAAAAATCATATTGATCTTCTCCTCTGACAGCAAGTTGACTTTCCAAAATATCTGACTATTCTGTCTTTAGGTAAAATCAACCAACCAGCCTTACTGTAGGAGTGGATACAACGTTTGTATAAACTGTCTCTCACTGACCGTGTCCAGAGGGCAGTTGGTATCACTGAGGTCCAGATGAGACAGAGAGTTAGTGCTGGACAAGAACTTGAAGAGAAACTGCAAGACAAACATAATGTATAATACATACTGTGTAGTATATGTTTAACATGTTTAGACATGGTTTGCTGCAGAGAGTGCACAGTTGTTGAAAAGCTAATTTGATGCTATTTTCACAAGCCAATGTTAACTGCGATATGTAGAACATCCATCACTGCACATATACCAGCCCATGAGTTTAATAATTTAGAGTCCTCCCTTTTAATATTGTACATATTTATTATCATTTTTGTTTATATTTATTATTATTTATTACTTTTCAAGATGGCTGGCTGACGTTCTATCATCTCCTGTTAAACAGTGCTTATGTCTCGTGTAACAATATCTATCTTCAATCCACACCATTTGACATTCACACACATACACACACACACACACACACACACACACACACACACACACACACACACACACGCGCGGAGCAGAGAGTACCGTGGCCTCTTCAGTAACCAGGCTGCTGGGGTTACCAGACAGGTCGAGGTGAGTCAGAGATGCTGATAACAGCTGAGTGGAGGATAACACTTCACTCAGATAGCCTAGACCTGGAAATGGATAGATCACACCATGCAGAAATGTGATGATGTCGTTGTTGGAGGAGGAGGATCATCTGATGCAAAGGCAATTTTGTGAAATAATTGCATTTAGTTTGAAATGACATTGCAGGCTACAGATTCCAAAAAAACATTCTGAGAAGGAAGAGCAGGATGGCGGACTACAGGACCGAGAAGTCTGAGAGGGAGGGGGTAGATGGAGGTGTATGATGTTGACATCCACCTCCTCTTTATATATCCTCCACTTCCATCTCCATACTTGTCATCTTTTATAAAACTACAGTAATAAACAGACCAAAGTGGGTATGTTGTCAAATGTATAATGTGTGTGTGTGTGTGTGTGTGTGTGTGTTCTTGTACTTGCTACATAGTGAGGACCGGAACAAGTTATTAACCAACAAAGTGAGGACATTTGGTCCTCACTTCTTCAAAGACCTGTTTGAGGGTTCGGACTTGGTTTTTAGGAGCAGGTTAGAATTAGGTTTAGGTTAGCTTCCATTGGCAGGTAATCAAATATTAGAAATATTATCAATACAGAAAGCCCTACAGGAGTTGTGATGGTTAAAGTGGAAGTGAAACATTCAACCAAGTTAAGCTGCTTTACTAAATGGATTTCTGCAACAAACATGACAAATATCAGCATTTAGGAGAAAAAAGCAGCTTTGTTTCATCTTTCCTGCAGCTTTTGTTGTTTGTTACTCTAGTCTGTGACGTCACAATCATGGCTGGGTCGGCTGAGTACACAGATACAACAGTAGAGACCGTGAAAGACGAAGACTGAGGAGACACAGGACAGAAGAAAACAAAAGAGGGAACACTATTGTATTGCTCCTGGATGTAAAGATGAGTTTTGCGATGTTAAAAGGACAAAACAGTTCATTTCATAAACTGTAACTGTAACGGAGATCAGTAACGTACTGTCAGTAACGTTACTGCAGCTGGCAAGCAGAGTCTTCCGCTTTAAGGTTATGGTAAGGGGCTAGAGAATGCATTATGTCAATGTGTGTCCTCACAAAGATAGAAGTACAGGGGTGTGTGTGTGTGTGTGTGTGTGTGTGTGTGTGTGTGTGTGTGTACCTTTGGCAGTCATTGATACCCGGGACAGAGAAAGGTGCTTGAGTCCTTCAGCTAGATTCCCCACCACCAGACTGAGAGCTATGACACCTAGGAATGAAAACACAACATAGACTCAAACCATGCCTACAATCCAGTACTGATTTAAACAAACATGTTGGTACATTCTGAAGCACACACAAAGAAATATTACATTGCTAATGTTCATTTAAAATGCATAACTGATACGAATACAGTCACCATTTCTTGTCGTATCGCATGCAGCTATAGACATATACAACACATACAACAACATATTTTGACTTGTCAAAGCAGGAAAGACAGGTGGAATTAATTACATTAATAATGATGGCTACATTCCATTCAGGTACCAGTTCCAGGGCCTCTAGCGTTGTGCGTGCTCACTCACTGACATGGCTTATTGGGACACTGAATGGAATGGAGCCATTGTTAATGGAGCCTCCTCCTGCTTTGACAAGTCCAAAATGTCTGCAGTGAAAGGGGTCTGTTGTAATAATATGTGAAGCTTTTAGTATAATGGAAGAATAACAAACAGTGTTTCATGTGTGGACCATGCTTGAAAAACAAGAGGTAGTTGTTGGGTGATCTGACCCTGAGCTGCAGGATAGGCCCAAGAAGATGGCAAATTTCATTCCACACGGCTAAGAGCAACTCCTCTGTCCTATACTGTGATTGTACCACTCAGATGTGAAATATAAAAAGCCCACCTTTGTCTTCGATTGGGTTGCCTGAGAGATTGATGGATTGCAGGGTAGAGGAGGTGTGCTCCAACAGGGCTTCTGTCATTTTGACTGCAAAGTCCCTGCAGCAGAATAACAAGGATACTTGTCGATCAATCCCTGTAAACTACACTTCGAATTAGAACTAGAAACAGCCTGCCAAAAATCTCTCTCTGTATTTCCCCTTCGTTATTCCCTGGGCATATTCAAATCACCGGATGACAGAAAAACACAGCCCAGAAACAGCACAATATCAGCAGGATTTATTGCAAATCTGCCTAAAGTTATTCAGTGGCGGCTGGTCCATAGAGGCAGAGGAGGCTGCTCCTACTCTATTTTTTGAGAGGCAAGCGGGAGATCAAAATATATAAAAAGTAATTGGTTGAAATGAATCATTACTAAATTTCAGTATCATTTTCAAAATAATGTTTTTCTGTTCTTTGGAAAAAATCCATTATTTAGATTCTGATTTAAATATTTCTACAGCGACATCTACAGGGCATGTAAGAAAGTGGTAGTTGGGGGGACCTACTGTCCTCCCTTGAGGCGGGACCTCTTCGAAACCGCCTACTACATACTACTGACGAACGCAGTATACAGTACATACAGTACATACAGTACTGCATACTGAGTTCCTGAGTAGTATGCAGTATGTGACGGTTAAAGTGATGTATTTTGCAGTATGCTAGACGAGGCTTTAGCCTTTAAACCTGCTCTTAAAGCACTGGACAAAAAAAGGAACTCGTACCACTATTACAATATTATCCAAAAATACAACTTTGATTTTGAGGGGGAGAGCATTGATCCACAACATTTACGTTACTCAAACTGCTTTTTCGGTTACAGAAACGAAACAGATATTATAGTAATGTTAAAAAGGGCTCTCATTTCTTCTCTCCTTGCATCATTTCCTGCATATCTCCATGCATCCCCGGTGGGAGGGACTAAGACGAAAAAAAAAACAGGGAAACAAGGATGCAATTTAAGAGAATTGGGATGCACCCGCAGCATCAGACCAATCAGCATGAAATTGCACAGGGGTGGAAGTAACGAATTACATTTCCTCTCCTTAATGTAACAAAGTCGATTATTGTGTACTTGTACTTTTTTGAGTGATTTTAAAATCTGTAATTTTACTTTTACTTACGTAGCTAACTATTTATGACAAGTATAGTACCTATAGTACCTTCCCTGTAGACACCTCGGTGAAACGAATCAGTCATCCTCATGTTCTATGATCGTGTGCCAACTAATCAGCCTTTCCGTAAGTGCGGACCAGATTTTAGTGCACATGTGTTGTGCCCCAATGATACGATATGACACCATGACATATACTCTTTTAACCCTCCTTGATCAGCCCTGCAGTTACCTAATGATCCCCACCTACCGTCACATCTTTCCTCATCAGTCCTCCAGGTATTTGATCAGCCATTTTTGTTCACCCCTTGTCAGTTTGACCTTGTTGCATGGTGGTCGCTTGTTTTGTGCTTGTGAGTTCAAGCTTCTATATTCTGTATGTTCACCCGGACCCGTAACAAAGTACCTTCACAAGTCTTGTTCAGGGAAGTGTTTACTCTGCCTACCTGTCTTACTATATATCTACAGTACATCAATGCACACACTCACTCACACACACAAACTCACAGTTTGAGTCCACCGGCCTCCAGAGAGAGCTCCTCAAGACTGGGAGATCTGGACAGCAGGTAAATCAGCTGCTGCTGGATGTCTACTGACTGAAGGGACAAAGACAGAGAGACAGGCAGTCCAAAACAACTTTCCAGTCTGGTATTACCAAATTGCATTTTTACTGTTCCACACAAATGGCTGTGGACAATGTGTGGAAACTGTTCAGATTTCCCACAGATTCACAATCTCCATGAATCCAGGAACTCGGGACACTATTGCTGGCTCCTGCTGGGATAATGCTTTGGAAGCAGTGAATTCCTCATCTTCCTGTCAATGGCTGGGTCTCATTCAAAATTAAAGGGGCCAAACCGATGGATTGCCTACTCCGGGTAGGGAATGAGTCCTTACCCCAAGTGAAGGAGTTCTTGTACGCGAGTGAGGGGACAATGGAACGTGAGATTGGCTGGAGAATCGGAGCAGCTGGGCAGTATTGCATTCGCTTTACCGCACCATGGTGAGAAAAAGAGAGCTGAGCCGGAAGGAAAAGCTCTCGATATACCAGTCAATCTTCGTTCCTACTCTCACCTATGGTCATGAGGGCTGGGTCATGACCTAAAGAACTAGATCGCAGGTACAAGCGGCCGAAATGGGTTTTCTCAGGAGGGTGGCTGGCGTCTCCCTTAGAGAAAGGGTGAGAAGCTCAGTCAACCGTGAGGGACTTGGAGCAGAGCCACGGGGAAGACCCAGGACTAGGTGGAGAGATTATATCTCCCCACTGGCCTTGGAATGCCTCGGGATCCCCCAGTCAGAGCTGGTTAATGTGGCCTGGGAAAGGGAAGTTTGGGGTCCCCTGCTGGAGCTATTGTCGCCGCAACCCGACCCCTGATAAGCGGTCGAAGATGAATAAATGAATGAATATCATGCTCATTTCCGGTATACAAGCCTGCATGTGACATAGGAAGGGGAGCAAAGTCTGAATGGATTGTTGAATCACATGTTTTCTGATCTAGGCAGACCACAAAAAAACAGACTGGGTTGTCTTATTTCACAGTTTGTGGGTACTCCAGATATCGTCATGATATGTCCCCTTTAAGATACAAATCCCAGCAGAGCAAAGCTCAATGCCACTAATTTGTTTACCATTACCGTCGGTATAAAGGGATTCTCTTTGCACATGAGGTGCCTCTTCTACTTTTTTTATCAGTGTGCGGGAAGATTATGGACTAACATGCAACTGGCTCTATCTTTTGAAAAGCCTGGATTCAATCCTTTCACAATTCTCTAACAATAGAAGAAGACAAACAATAAGAGAGTTTACCAGTTTGAGTTCTTTGCAGTAGATCTTGGTAAACCACTGGTTGAAAGACAGAGCTGCTACTGCTATTGCCAAGTCCCTGAGAGGAAAGGAGAGGAATTTAAACAGTATGTAACAGAGGTAAGCAAAGACTGGATGAAACAACACTGTACTGCATCTCACCTGCTGTCTAAGTGGCTGAAGTCCTGCAGGTTGAACTCTCTCCTGTTGTTAATGTAGTAGATGTTGTCAACATCCTGCCAAAACAGTTAGCCATGCTTGATTTGGATACACCAATGTGAACAGTCGCTTATTGTCAAGTGGCTATAAAGTGCCACTTAAAGCTACTACGAGGAAACTGTAATTTTGTGTCGATTTTGGCACTCTATGAACAAAAGCGGTAGTGTTTCCAAGCACCAGGGTCCCTTTAGAAAACCTCTCATTGAGTCTGTCTGATGCATGCTGGTCACTGGAGTCTGAGCTGAATGAGTTTCTGGTGAACCTGCACGATTTTGTCTAATTTCACCAGAATCATTAGGAATAACTATATAGAAATACCCAATCTTCTTGCTGATGGTCCCGTTTACTGATGTATGTAGGTCATATAGAGGCATCAGTATTACATTGAGACTGTTTCATAACCAGTTAAAAATTCCTCACAGTAAGAAGTTTATGGCAAAACAGGTCCTTGTAAAGTTTGGTACACGTGGCCTATTACGGTATTTTTGTGCTACAGTACAGTTGTGACTTACCCACTGAATCTCCTCTTTAATCGGCATCTCGTTGAAATCGCACAGAGCAGCGTAGGTATCAGAGAATCCCCCTGAGGAACACATTCAAACACTATCTATCTGCAAATACATGAGCTTCCTTGAGCGGCAAATGTATCCATGATCATCTGGGTACATGTATTAATCTGCTGTTTACAATACTTCTACAAGATTCTATAGCTAATCTTCAATAACAGGTGATGGCAGCCGAACAGGCACCAGACTGTTAACAAGCTGACATTGTCACTTTCAGCTTTATGATCATGAGAATGATCAAGTGATCATATATAGGCTAGTGTAAAATGAAGGGCACATACCACAGGAGCCAGGGCGACTTTTCATCTGGTCTTCTATCACATCGGTCAATGTGAGGAGTCTCTGCTGGAGATCTGGAGGAATCGTCTTTAACAGCGTTCTGATGATCGAAGGACAAGAAATGTACTGTCAAAGACTGACAGATATAACAAGACAAAGAGTCTACAGCCATGCCGGCAGCTTTGTGAGGCTCATGTATAATGTTTTACTATGTTCACCATCTTAGCTTAGCATATTAGCATGATCAAATTTGCTAATTAACACTAAAGACTAAAACACTTCAGTCATTAGTTTTGCAGGTATTTGGTCATAAATAAAATATTGGACAAACTGAAACTTTGACCTGATGATTCTGCTAGATGAAAATCAGGGGGTAGGGGGTCAAAGTAATTACAATCCATCCCGACTAATCTGCACCACAATAGGCTATTCAACCAAGGGTGAAAAACATCACATTTCACCATGTCAAAGGATTTGACTACTGTATACTACTGTGCAAAGTTAACATTTTGATCGGATAGTCATTTTCATCATCAGCGTATGGACCCAAAAGAGGAATACAGTATGTAAAGACTAAAGTTATGGAATGAGACTCACCCTGGAGATGAATCAGGAAAGATCCTCTTCAGTGAGGTGGTCATGTGATTGACCATGGCCTCAAGATCCTTAACGTGCAATACACTGAAAGACAGAGTCTGACTGTCTGTCTCCAACACAATCTGCAACACACGCATTGTATCATACATGTAAGAAAACATTCAACATTGAAAAACAGTAAAAAACATACAAGCCATAGCTTATTTTAGAGTAGTTCAAAATGATTACTGTATATTGCTCTCCTAATAACGGTTCCTGTTTTAAATGGCATCCAGTATCATAACCTCTGCTTCATCCTAGCCGGGAGCTTCTCTGTGTGTGGGTGTGTTTGACTACAGGTGTGGGATCTGGTGTTGGGTGGCAAGCTGCTAATCCTCTTCAACCCGCTCTGCTTTAAATACTGGGCTTCAACTCCACCACGCCGCCGGACCGTAAACTATTCTCTTGTTTGCTAATGTGTACATTTTGCTAATTCTTCTCTCTTGTGTCTGCATCCGTTTTGACCTGACTCCTTCCGCTGACCAATAGACTCTCTGCCACCTTGCACATTTAAGTATTGTCATAAATTCTTTAAGTATTCTCATTAAATTTGGGTCAGTCAGACAACCTCCCTGTAACATATCCAGTGCTTACTGAATAAAAAGACAGGATGAACAAATGGAATGGAAAAGAAAAAAAACTTGATTCAATATTATAAACAAGTATAGTTTTGATATTGAAAAAATAAAAGACAGTGTACCTGTGTGAGACTGTGAATGTTGATGGAGCAAATCTCCAAATAACTGAAAGTGCTCTCCACCTGTAAACACAGACACACACATAAAGAGTAAATGAGAAAAGGGCGGCACAAATTCATACCCCAAAAAAAAGTTTTTCCCCAAAAATATCTCAAACAGTTTGGTTTAACCCTCCCCTCACTCAGTGTCAGTTCGTTGTCGCTCCGGCCTTGTCTGCATTATCTGCCATGTTTCTATTGTTCATGCTGCTTCATCTCCTGCCATCCTGCTAGTGATCCTCGTGTCTCTCGTGTTCCTCATGTCCTCTGGTTTGTAACCACTTCAGTATTTTCTGTTCTCAGTTTAGTTTTTGGTCTCAGTTTAGTTTGTTTCTTTGTACTTTGTTCCCCTACCTGCATTCTTGTTTTTTTCATGCCTGTTGGATTTGTTTCTGGCCTTTAGCTTCAATATTAAAGCTCACTTTTTATTTGAATTTATCTGTCTGCCTGGTCACTCTGTGTTTGGGCCCACCCTGTAAACCATAACCTTGACATTAACAGTTGTAAACAGAACCGATTATCATGAACCAACCAATGTATTATTTATAAACTCATATGCTCTCAAATTTAGAGATTTGGTGGACTTTAAAACTACACAATGAATAAAGGTATAAAGTAAAAAAATAGATTGCAGACTATCAAGTTCTCCCAAATGAGAAATTTGCATGTTACATAGATTAGAACAAATGCAAAACAAAGACGTATAACAGACAGTTTTGCAAATTAAATGAAAATGTGAAATACACTTAAACCTGCAGTAGGCAGAATATTTTTGGCATCATTGGGCACAAATTCCATAATAATCCTTCAGCATATTTTAATTCAAGTGTTCTGAGAGACTTCTGCACCTCCTCTTGGCTCTGTTTTCAAGCTTTAAAAAAATCTACTCAAACTGTCCATGCCATCACTAGATGTATCTGTCTTGTCTTTGTCCTTCCCCTACACTTGAAGCCTTCTGCTAGTTTTAGTCTCAGCTATGTGCCTCATGTGCAGCTGCCCGTGTACCCTCCTCACCTCAGTCAGAACATTCAAATAAAAACCCAAAAGTGTTTTTCAGTGCTGTGACCTGTGAAGAATGCCTTCATGATTAAAGTTAAAGCTTCAGTAGGCAACAATTTTTTGGCATCACCGGGCAAAAATTCGATAAAAACCTTTCAGCATATTGTAATTCAAGTTTTCTGAGAGAAAACTAGACTTCTGCTCCTCCTCATGGCTCTGTTTTCAGGATTTAGAAAATCTAGCCCGTGACGGGAGACTTTGACCAATCACAGGTCATTTCAATGAGAGAGAGAGAGAGCGTTCCTATTGGCTGTGCTCCGGCTGGTGGGCGGTGCTTGGTATTTCCTCAACTAACAGAATATCGATTCATATTTGATCAGCGCTGCCTAGTTTGACCGTTTGATCGCGAGTGATTGACAGCCGGCTCTCATAGACGGCAGATGGACGGCAGACCTCAGATCAGCTCTTACTGCTTGTTTTCCTCCGGTCTGTGAAATATTGCAGAAGACATTAGGAGCACCGGAGGACACAGAGGAACATGATTTTTTTTTTTTTTTTCAGATTACCGGTCTTATTTCTACCCACTGCAGCATTAATAGATTTTAAAAATATATTTAAAAATGAGATTCTTAACAAATATAAAACTGCAGTACGAACACTAGTGTGTGTATATGATTTTTATGTTTGGGACTTTTGGGTATATGTAATATACATATATTTTTTTGTTTCTTTCTTGTATTTACAGTGTATAAATCTAAACTCTAAAAAAGCATAGGTGTAATAAGCTCAGGCTTCAGGCTACACCTTTTCACTCAGATTAAACGTGCTTCGGTTTGTCACTACTTCAAAAGTAATGACTTATTGTTTATTTATTTTTTTTATCTCATTTGTTTTTATAATGTGCTTAGTCGTATGTGTGTGCATGTGTGTGTCTGTTTGTCCACGGCAAATCTTGCGTTTGCCAAAATGCGAGATATCAGCCTGATATTTTTTGTGCTCATTTATGACTGTATGCTCAGGGACCTCTACTCTACTCTGTTGAGTGCACTTTTCTAGTTTATATGCATATTTCTGTTGTATAAGTTGAATTCTACAAAAATAAATTAAACTAAACAAATTAAATTTGAAAAAAGTCCTGAAAATGAAACATATGCAGCATAACTTTGCTACCCTTTTGCAACACCTCTGCAACCCCAAT
>CAKALG010046576.1:0-15852 GCA_916700815.1 Helicolenus hilgendorfi
TGATCAATCCTAGGACCAATTTCCTAAATGGAATCACAATGCAGCCGGAGGGACAATCGAGCACCGCATCGATCCACAAACTGCTTTCATATTCTGGCTGAGATTTAGTTTCACTTCTTTCCTCCCTGTTGTGCCCATGCACAAGACACTCACACTCTCTCTGATTAAAAATAGCTAAATGACACAAACATCTTCCCTAAATTATTATGACTTCTCCAACTGTGTGATATCATACAGGAGGAGGCCTAATGCCCATTCGATCGGCTTATGACATTCGAAGCGGGTGCACTGGTATTGTGCACGCTGGCTCACTGGAAAAGGCCACTGGGACACTTAATGGAACTGGGCCATCGATAATATTATTCATTCCACCTGTGTTTTTCCTACTATGACAAGTCAAAATGTCTGCTGTGAAAAAGGTCCATTGTGGTGTATTATGCCAGTGGCTGCAAACATAGCCTGGAGCCTTTAGCCTGCAGCAGAGATGAGCTGCAGGCTACAGAGATCTGATACGCTCACTTCTTTCTAACTCCACAACTCAACATTTCTCTCATTTTCAAACTTGTTGTCTTCAACCCCAACCGACGCTGACTCAAGTGACATCACTTTTCTTACATGCAGTCGACTATCCGGTGCTGCATCATTGGTTAGTAGACTGAAAAAAATATGTTCTTGATTTGGGACTTAAAAGTTTACTTCACTTTGTGCATTGAGCTCAGTAATGTCAGTCAGTGGCACTGATCATTCCATCGAGCCACCAGTGGGCAACACCAACATGTAGGCTGTAACATTAACATCAGCTAGCTAACATTTACTGCCAACTTGCTGATGCTGTTCCATTCCAAAAACATTTTTAAGTCTCTGGCGTTATTGTTACTTATATACAAATCAATGATGCTTGCTTGTTTCGTGATGGTGAGATAAATACTTAACAAAGACTTTAACAAAGTCGTGATAAGCTTTTAGCTATGCAAAGTTATGTTTGGGTGGGTGAGCCCTGCTTCACAGAAGAGTCATCTTATTCACCTGAACAACAAGCCAGTCTATTTTACATTACATGTTCATGTTCATGTTCATGTTCATGTTCATGTTCATGTTCATGTTCAGGAACATAAACTCATTGGACTTATTCTCGTGTCTAACATTTGTGCCAAATTTAGCAAAATTCCCTCAAGTCATTCCTTAGATATCGCGTTCACAAGAATGGTTCTGACAGACATATGAATGGACCACAGCTGTCCAGCCACTGCTATCGCCGGCATGGAGGCATGATAAAATGCTGGCTCCATGTAGGATTAGGATATTGGCATAATCTAATTTTTTTTAAATCTTGGGAACAATCAATCATGGATTTTAGGGACATTCTGTGATTTCTTGGGGCATTTTTGCACCGTGACCCCATTAATTTCTGACATTGATAAAAAGTACTTGCGCTAATTAGTCAAGACAAAAGTAGTAAACATCTAGCTTTCTTGAGTTTGTTGTTGTTAGAGTATTGCTGACCATGCAAAGTCAATTTCCCCTCCTACTGCAGAGAAGCATGAAAGCTTTGTTTTGTTTTTGGATAATCAGGAGGATAAATGAGGACAGCAAAGAGAGGAGAAAGACGAGCAGGAGGAGGATGATGAGGAGGACGATCAATGTTAGCAGGAAGGTGAAACCTGTGAATGTGTAGTTTGGCTGTGACCCCAGCACACTGATACAGCACAGGCCTGTATCGACCCAGCCCTGTCTATTGACCAAACTGACATGTTGGAAGGTTACAGTGGTGCTGACAGGGAGTACGCTGCCCTGTTCCTGCTGCAAAGCATTCAAACCTGCAAGTATGGGAACAGCACATATACTAACACATCTGTACAACCTCATATAAATGTGTGTTAACTATGATAAAAGTGTCCAACCTTCACATTTTCAACTAAACTAAAGACATAAAAGTTAATCTGGTAAAACATTACTGTCATTTGAGAATGATTAAACGAAGTAGCCTTCAGTTAAAACAGTTGTTTAATGTCTTCTCTGGCTCTGAACGAGCTTTGTCAAGTCTGAGACAATCAGTAACCCCGATGATGTCAGTTTCAGCCTGGAGACTATAAAAGGTCCAGGTAAGCCAATATAAAACTGAAATAACTTATTAAAAATACAAATTCAAATCCATTTGCTAAAATGAAAATGAAAAAAGGCAAATATCTTTCAGTGTAGTCCCATAATAATAATGAAATTGAATGTAAAACCATTTTATCATATATGACAGATACACATCATCTTCCTCTACCTCCTCCTAATTCTCCTAATGGCATTTGTAAGATTCCACTACGCCAAAAGAAAATAACGTGTCCACGGCAGAGAAAGAGAGGGAGCGGGTCACAGTTAAGTGGCGAACTGAAAGCGATCACAGGTGTGGTTAACGTTATACTTTTCAAAACTCAACGCATGCTGCAATATTTATAATGTAAATGCAAAGCTGGCCAACGCAACATTCCTCCGAGTGTGTCAGACTATGCCCTGGTAACTGACTGACAGGCTCGAAGTTGCAGGGAGGAGTGTGTGAAATGTTGAAATTGAGAAGTTAATACTAATTTTTACAACTGGAATTTCATTTTTGTTATTACAGAGAGAGTAAAGTACCAAAAAAATGTACCGTTGTGTACCGGTATCGGTTCTAATGTGAACAGTACCCATCCCTGAATATGAATCAATATTCTGTTACTATAATGTCTATTTCTCTGCTCAAATGTTCTCAGAAACATCTTGTAGTGTACTGTTTAGCTGTAAAATGAGAAAGCTTGCCCTGGCCAGTGGTTGGTGTTGGGTTTTGGCTGTTTTCAACATGGCTGCCGGATTATAAACTTTCTCATTTTACAGCTAAACAGTACACTACAAGACTGCTTGGCTCAGATTGGTTGTTTTTGTTTGGCCGTGGTGGAATCTTGCAAATGCCATTAGGAGCACCAGGACAAGGCAGAGGAACATGATTTTTTTTTCTCAGATGATCTGTCTCATGCACTACTGTCATGATATAGTGACCGTTTTACAAAAATAACTTCTTATCATATTTGGTCAAAGTTACCGACTGCAGCTTTAAAGCATATTGGTTCCTACGCAGCTACGATGTCTGTTTAGTACAAAATATGTGATGAACAATAAAGATTTGGAGCTTTATTAAAAACATTCAGGGCTTATGCCCACATGTAAATGACGATTAACTTCTTGAAAAAGATATAGATCGCTAAATACAAGTCCTTGTGAAACTTCCGTTTTTTTAACTGTTAATTACACAGGTTCACAGGAGGCAACAGCATGCTGGGAGACAGCAGCTATTTTCTGCTCCCCTGAAGTCAAACAGGCCACAATTAATCAAAGAGACAAACCAACATCAGGAGAGGAAAGAGCAGATCTCTAGATGAACTTCTCGTGTCTTACGTGTCTTCGGTTTATATGGGGGTCGATGGAGAACAGAAAATTCACAAATGGAGTCACATTTCACAAATAAAAGAAAGAATTAAAAAGATACATGAGAAAGTGAATAATAAAGTGTAGTAGTCATTTTAGCTCTTGAACCAATTTCCCATTCAGCAGCTCAAACTATCAGCAACCCCCCAACAGAGGCTAATTTGGGTAAAGTGACCCGTCGAGTAACAGGATATTGAAAACCAAAGCAGGTAAAATGGAACAGAGAAACAACGTGTGATTTAACAGACCAGTGCATGGCAGAAATAAATGTAGGGGAAAATTGTGTTTCACAGAAACAGAACAGAAAGTAAAACAGAAGTTTTATAGTTTTACAGGTGAATTATGTGTTTAAATATATTAAAAGTAGATAGGTACAATAAAGCAAAAGGTAGAGCTGGTGGAGATACTTAAGTTACAAAAAAAACAGGTGAGCTGAATCACCAGTTTTGAGGTTTTTGTGGGACTCTGACTGACCTACAGCAGTGTACAGTATAAACAGTTGAGTGTGTTGGTGGAATACCTGGTGACGACAGGGAGTCACACACACGCATAGAGTGTGAGGCTGCTGGGAGTGCAGGCAGTGTGTGTTTAAGCCATCCAAGTGCCTCAGCACATACACCTCTGAGCTGTACCACTCCCTACAAGGAAACACCAGGGTCAGCACTCTCTCTGTCTTAATGCTGCACACGTGTACACACACACACACACACACACACACACACACACACACTGGGACAAGGACACACAGACAGATTTGCACACATGGAGCAGCTACATCTATTCAACAATAAATCAATACATCTATAAACACAAACATGTAAAACACACAGCAAGTTGTTGGAAGGTGTATTTTTGAATGGGATTTCTAATAAATATCTGTGTGTGAAAAACCAAAACTGCCTACTGGTTTATTACAAAGGTTGGTTCTATAATTAGTTTCACTCCTGATTCTTTAGAAAAGGTCTCCATGGAAAGAATCAGGAGGGAAGTTCAAACCAGACTTCATTACATTACGTTACATTATTACACAGCTTTGTTGAATACTCAATTCTGATTGGTCAATCATGGCATTCTACGGTCTGTTATTTCTTTATAGCAGACCGTTGCTATGTATAACAGACTGTTACTATGGGCGCAGTTCTGATCTCGGACTCTGGCAGACCATTTTTGTGTCAAATTATTGATTTCTTAAGTAAGTAGCCGTGTAATATGCGGGATAATGTACAGCTAGCCAGTCATTGTTGTGAAAGAAACCCCTTCAGGGCGATGAAGAAACCCCTTCTGTTGGGGTTTCTTTCACAACAATGACCGGCTTGCTGTACATTATCCCTTACTTAAAGCTGCAGTAGGCAGTATATTTTTGGCATTATTGGGAAAAAATTCCCTAATAGCTTTTCAGCATATTGTAATTCAAGTGGTCTGAGAGAAAACTTTGGCCAACCACAGGTCATCTCAGAGAGAGAGTTCCTATTGGCTGTTCTGCAAATACAGACGCATACAGATGCTTGGAGAAAGCATAATTTTTTCTCCATCTCTCTAATGTTCGTTTAGAAGCATAAATAAATAACATTCAAGTGAATGTAATGTAAGTAAATTAACTTTCCTTCTCAACTTTTAGTAAAGTAAAATTAGATTGAGGTAGCAGTAAATCACAGCACACATCCCACCTCATTCTGCCTTCGCCTCTCACTCACAGCTGTATTCACATCCACTCACAGCCCCAAGCACAAATGAATGCACAATCACACAGTATTTGGATTCTCTGCATCTCTGTAACACACATGCAAGCACGCATACACACACACATACAGGCAGAGGCAAGCCCATCCTGTATCTCAGTTTTGTCTGTCACTTTGGATCAGAACATACCACTACATCCCATCGCTCACCCTCTATGTGTGGGGCATTGGAGACAAAGAGAGCAGTAGCAGTACCACATTCTACATACCTTTCATAGTAGACACTGAAAACTGACAGATCCATATCGGAACCTTTGTCGTACATGTTTATACAAAACAAGACAGAAAGTAAAGGCGGAAGAAAAAAGAAAGAAGTGGTATCAATAGAGAGAATGAAGATTAGAGGAGATTCCAGAAAGAGAAAGGAGGACAAGGTGTCCTAAAGAAAGGGAAAAAAGGAGTACAAACGCCCAGAGAAACATAGTCGCACAACTTGTTAGTGTATGCGATCAGACAGCCAACTCAAGCATTAATAAAGCTAGGCTGAGGCTAACCAGGACTAACAAAAGTTACAGTATCTCAAGTACGGGACTGAGTAATGGAAACACCCGGTGAAAAAAAGGGACTTTCATTGTGACATGACTAAATCACAGAATAGAAGCACAACGGCAGGCCTGAGGCAGCTGTGAGAGGTCTGACGCTTTCATGTAAAAGATAAATGCAACACGGTGCAACTGACAAGGTTACATTGTGGTTAAATTGTGGGTGGCGGGATCACAAAGTGAACTATCTAGAAAAATGACGGCTTATGCAAAGCATAAGATGCACACCAAACTTATTTGTCAGCGTGCTGTTGGACTGATAGACACAACAATCCTGCAATGCAATGCACATGGACATAAAAAAAATAAATAAAACAGATTGTGGACGAGGATGTAGCGGCTCCAAACACAGAAAATACGGAAATGAACCAATCAGGACAAGTGGAGCCAGGCACAGAGGGAGTTCTCGCAGGCGAGTGCCTGGTGGCTGTGTCTGTACACCAAAGTTGTGCTCAACACAAGGGCAATGAACTGCCTGATTTAGACCCACACATGTTTTGTTATTTGACTTCTGTGCTAGTAGTGCCCTGTCCATATCAAACACCATGTTCAAGCAAATCAGATCATGTCGGATCGGAGCTCTAGAAAGAGCTGGAGGTCATGGCCGGGGAGAAGACGGATTTTGTCGGATGCCCTGTTTCTATTTCTTCTTGTCGCTCACTTTGAAAGCCGGTGGGCAGCACAGTTCTGCTTGGCTAAATAACGGAGCTATTGGTGGCTTGGTGGCCTTAAAAATATTAGCATCTATCCCTGAAGTATGTTACTTTTGGTTTTACACTGGACACAAACACCGGCTTCATGGGTGAAAGTCCTGTGTCTCACCCATCTATCCACCAACCTACGCTCTACGGGGAATTTAATTAACATTCATTTTGAAAAAAAACTAAACGTCATAAGTTTTGAGGCAATGCAGAATGCAATTTCGTTGTATGGGAACAGACATTTTAGGAGACCAGGCTGATGGATGAATGGATGGTTGAGGGGGGGGTAAAAGAATGGATGGAAGTACGAATGGACAGACAATAATGGATGGACGGATTAACAGATGAATGGACCATTCTCTTGGATGGATGGATGCAGGGCTCCAGATTAACTTTTGACATTAGTTGCACAGGTGCACCAGCACATCATTTAGGTGCACCCAAAATTTTTCACTGCGCCTTTTGACGCCACAATAATAGCTACACTTTAAGCGTTTTGTTCGTTCCCATACATATACGCATTGGTCATTTCTTGACACAATATGTAGCCTAAATGGTTATAAACAGGAATAAAGGTGCAGATGGGTGTAGGTATCTTACCGGGGGACTGGGGAGACAGATGATGTTGGTCTGGGCTGTTCAGGGTCGGGGACTATCGGTACTAACGATATTATTGTGATGTTACTCGAGGAGGAGTACAGGGTGCAGTTTCACACACAAACACACAGAGACAGACCTGCTAAATGTCAGGCGCACCGGTGCGACCAATGAAAATGTTTAGTGTCAGTCAGGGCGGCTGTGGTTCAGGGGGTTGAGCGGGTCGTCGACCAATCGGAAGGTCAGTGGGTCGATCACCGGCTCCTCCTGTCCACATGTCAAAATGTGGGCAAGGTACTTAATCCAAAATTGCTCCTGAAGGCTGTGCCATCGGTGTGTGAATGAGTATTTAGATTAGATCTTGATGGGCAGGTTGGCACCTTGCATGGCAGCCTCTGCCATCAGTGTATGAATGTGTTGACATGCAGTGTAAAGCGCTTTGAGTGGTCGGAAGACTAGAAAGTCGCTATATAAATACAAGTCCATTTACCATTTACTTGACAGATTATTCGTTGCACTCTGGATGGATGGATGGATGGATGGATGCTGGATGAAGGACAAGGAGCTCCTAATGTGGTTGAGTATACTGTAGGTCACACACCGTATGTCCTTTGCAGGATTACCTTCTGAAGCGACTAATCTCAAGACTCTACATTCTCTCAATGTCACATCTTTAGGCAGGGCTGGGCTTTACAGTGCGCACACACACACACACACACACACACACACACACACACACACACACACACACACACACACACACACACACACACACACATGTGCAGATACCTCAGGGTTAGAGTGGCATTTTCTGCAGCAGATCCACTGTTCAGGGAGGGAGAGCTAATTCACCGCTGTGCTGATAGACAGATAAACAGACACTTGCGGATAACACTATGGATTGTTGTTGATAAGCAGATACTGTTACTTATTTGCATGTTACTGTCGTCAATATGAAATGAATAGATATGTCACATTAGCATCAGGTCGTAACATCAGATTCTGTTGTATAAATTGAGGATTGTATTGCAGTAGACACACCCCTCTGCTGTGCTGTGCCCTGTAGAAGCAGCAGCTGTCAGCAGATCTCAGTTTGAACCTGCTCTCCACAATCCCCAAACCTCATATCCATTCATGAGGCTTCTGACATTTAGGCTCTGTCAGTATCTGCAGAAAGAAGTCATCGAAACTCACTTTGCAGTAGACACCAGAGATACCTTCCACACAAGACGACGTCCTGATGTGACCAGAACTATAGAGGGTTCAGGTTCTGTCTGCCTCACTGACTATTTTCACCTTGGTGTGGCAGCGGTAGTAACCTTTACAAATCAGCAGATTCCCCTGCTGCTGTTCCTTTTGTCTGGGATCTTGTTCTACCTCATGTACCAATGTAATTCTAATGCTTGTGTTGCTAGATTTAGGCTGATTTATGTTATGGTTTTGATGCAAAATGCAGTGTTTTGTGGTTTAACTGTCATTGGCCGCCTGGGAAAAACCACAACACCTTCCTTTACTACACCTTATTTATGGCTTATTCCTAAATATGAAACTGGTTAGTACGGCATGAAAACATCTTCCTGCTTCTACTTTTGGTTCACATTCAAACAATGGTTGCATGTAAAGCGTGCAAGCGTCTGTCCTGCAGTGGTTTGACTTTTGAAAACTAGAGTCAATAGAAATTTGGGACATTGTCTCAATATGTGGGATGTGTGACAAGGGATAAAAATGCTGTGCAGTCCCTTGTAAGGTGGGACAAATGGTCACCTTACCTCCAGCGAAGCAGCCTCCCGGTGGCGGGGAGTACGTAACAAAAACAGGAGTGGTTTTCTCTTTTCTACAACTTTCAATTTTAGTCAATAAACAAACTAATAAAACGTACACGGACCCTGTACCTTCAAGGTGATTGACCAGCCCTCGGGGCAGCTCTACTTCTTGGTCCTCTCATGTTGGACTGAGGACAGACTGGACGCTACAGTGACTCACTATCGCCTCTCGAGGTTACGAGTGGTATTACAAGACTTCTTGTAGATATCTCTGCAGCGTGATACACAGATGTCTTTGACATAACGTCAACGCTGTAACCTCTTCACACATGCTGATAATGTTAGTTCATTTTTTAAATGTTTTAAATTAAAATTCCGGCCACATCTAATGCAAGACCAAAGCTGGGCCACTCTGCACGTGTCATATCCAGCAAATCTGCTGCAGAGGTTCTGCTACAAACAGTGTAACAATACACACCCTACTACACCGCCTCAGAGCTGACCTTGTAATCTTTCTGCTTATGGTAAATACTGCTTGTTCTGATCCTGAATCAGTGATTAAGAGTCAAAGAGCAACTTCTGCCTCCAGCCTGTGCCTCTGCTGTCTGTCAAGGTCACTGTGTCAGTGTGTGTGTGTGTGTGTGTGTGTGAGAGAGAGAGAGATTATGCTTATGGGATAGTAGCAACCTGCTGAGGAAGCCGAACAGAGGAGTGGAGAGGAAGAAAGAGAGAAGGAGAGAGAGAGAGACTACTGCAGTGCGTCTGAGCAGAGAGAGAGAGTAACATCATGAATATTGAAACCTGATTTTACCTCCGTCTCCACCTTTCTCTCTCTCTCTCTCTCTCTCTCTCTCTCTCTCTCTCTTGCTCTCTCTCTCTCTCTAAGTCAGTTTCTTCATTGGCTGCTGCCCACTTTATTTTTGGAAAGGTGTGAAAAATGTCTGTCTTGTAACTCTGTCACGCTTTGAGCCTCTACTAAAAATACATTGTACCAAGGTACCAGAAATAGCAGTAGGTATCAAAGAAAGGAAGGAAATTGAGTTGTAAAAGTCAAATATTTCAAATAACAACAGCTGTGCAGTCCTTTCATCTGCAGACAGATAGTAGAACATTTCACTTTTACCCCAAAATAGACATAACTGTAAATAAGGACACATCTGCACTGCACACTGTGTTAGGGTTATGTAAGCCTGTGTGTGTGTGTGTGTGTGTGTGTGTGTGTGTGTGTGTGTGTGTGTGTGTGTGAGCACGTGCTGGATAACAGTGGGAGTGGCGTTGCAGAGGGTACAGTAACACGCCATCACCTCATCCATCTGGCCTCCACTAATTAACACTGCTGCAGGAGACGTGCACACACACACACACACACACACACCACACACACACACATATCTCTCTGACTCTGAGAGAGCACACGTGCAGGACAAGAAGCTGAGAGGATTGAAGAGGACGTAATATAAAGGAAGACACCATCGGAAGCTACAAAACATGAGAAGAGAGGAAGGGAAAGGGAGAAGGTGAAGAAAAGAGGAGAGACGAGGCAGCCCTGGTCTCCTAGAAATTACGTTTCCTGTACAACGAAACTGCATTGTGGATTAAGTTTTGAGGGAAACATATTTCGTTGCATTCTCCATTTGTTTTTGATGTATCATAAATACGTTTTGTAAAGATAATCCGCAGAAGTCCGCGTATAGGAGGGGAGGTCGGGTTGGATGGGTCAACAATCACCAGACTTTCATCCAGGAGACCAGGAGCTTTTCGTGTCCCGTATGAAACTAAAACTCAACATTCACTTATTTTAATCATGATAATTAACTTCCAACGTAGGTTTACTTAGATTGTAGGAACACATGGTTTGGTTTATTGGAAAAGATGGTGGATTGTGTGAAAATAAGTACATTTGTTACGTAAAATAAGTATGCTTGTTACCTAGTTAGTTACGTAACAAAAGAAAGGTAAACGCTGACTTGGTTTCACACGGGACATAAACAGCAGTCTCCTAGGTGAAAGTCCATGTTTGTTTGACCCAGCCATCCACCCCGACCTCCTGCCTACGTGGACTTTCTTGCTCTTTATTCTACATCAGTTGTTCTGGTAATGACGCAAAAAGGTTTACATTGGAGTTACTTGAAACACTGAGCAATCGGCGGTATTTGACAAGTGAGAACGGATTGTGTAAACCAGAAAACTAGCTCTTAAACGCAGAAAAGTTAGCACCGGGAGACATTTCTAGTTACTCTAATACTCCTCCATTAAATTATTCGTACATACTGTATACTGTGAAATGTCACTTTATACTGTGGTCTAGTGTGCAGTGTTGTTAGAGCAACATAACAAGTCAAATTGTGAATACGGGAGCGTACTTGGCCAATGAGCCTGTGTGACTGTGCTTCAGATCATTTGTAGTGATGCATAGCCCTCCACAGTTATAGATACAGTATATCATAGGAATATGAGACAGTATAAATGATACCTATTGCCCTTTTGATTCCTTGCGAGCTTAATGAACACTTGCAGCACAGTGTGTTAGGCATCTGTATGTCATGATAAAGGCTGCTGGGTTGTTGAATGAGACAGCAGGATGCAGAGAGAAGGAGCAGGAGGAGGAGTAGAAGGCAGGATAGGATGGTAGGGAAAAGACAAAGACGAGGTGACCCCCTGAACACTGGGTCAGAGCCATGTTTTATTTTTGGTTTGTATGTGTGTGTGTCAGCGTGGCTGCTGAAAATGTGTCAAGATGGCAAAAAATGTGATTGTGTGTGGGTGCCTCTAAGTACATGTAAAAAAAGTGTGTGTGGCATTAGCTGCAGTGTGTTTGTGTGTGTGCATCCTGGTGCAAAAAGGTGTCCAAATGAGGTGGTGCATAATCATTCATTATATGTGAGTTTTCTGCCAGCACACAGAGGCAGCAGGTAAGGATGTGTAAGGTGGTATGAGATGAGTCTGCAGGATTCTCTGCCTTTTTAATGAAATGGCGGAAGCGAGACAGGTCAATACACTGAGCTGCTTTTAATCCAAACTGCAGACAAGACTGGAGCAGAACAGAATTCTTAAATAGAAAGTTTGAGGTGTGCAAGGCAGAAATGTGTGTGTATACTGTGTGTGTATACCGTGTAAATGTGTGAAACAGCTAAAAACTGCAGTCTCTTCAGTCACTATGTTACCTACTACAGGGCCGGTTCATGGACCAGTGAGGACCCTGGGCACGTCTTTTGGAGCACCTCCCCCCTGACTAACATCTGTTAACGTATTAAATGTAGACTGTAATTTATGAAGTGCAACTGGGAGAGAAGACCCGCAACTGGCTGAGTATCGGTAAAGGCAGGAATGTCAAACATACGGCCCAAGGGCCAGAACCGGCCTGCCAAAGGGTCAAATCCGGCCCACTTTGCAAAGTGCGCAGAGAAGTCATTAATTCCAATATTTCAATAAAATGCACTGCTATCCCTATTTATACACTGGGGGTGTCCCTGTCCTAATAAGACTAGCGGGCCATGCTGGATATGCTATCACAGATCCCACATGCTCAAGTATACAGGCTACGTGACACAGCACTGTCAAGCGTAGGCTACTGTTCATGCAGGAGCCACTGGTGGAAAATGTCAAAATGGAGAAAAGTGGACACAGTGTCGGGTTTTCCAAGAAAAATGGACCACTTCTATTTCTTCATAGAAGTAAATGGGAAGCCAGTGTGCTTGGTATGTTCACAGCACCTTTCAGTGCTAACGGCCAACGGTGCTAACTACAGCAACAGTGCTGACAGAGCTAACAGTGTTAACCTGAGGGGGAACTGGAGAATGGGTGCTACGCTTCTGTGGTAACCGCCATATAAGCACAATGCAGAGCAGTGGGAATTAACCAGCCAATGGGACACACACAGCTTCCATTCATATGATAGGTATCGAATGAAGAACTCTATTGGTATTGGTATTACTTTATGGGTACCGGTATTGGTACTGGTATCATAATTGTTTTTAACGATACCCAGTCCTACCCACAGCTATACAAAACTGTATCATCTGCATATGAATGAGGCCTCATGTTTCTCACCCCTTGGACTTCTTTTAGTGATGTCCCCATGTTCCCAGATCTTAGCAATTAACTTGGTGAGTACGATGTCATCATAACTGATGGGAATGAAAAACTACAAAAATAAGACCCAAATTGTGAAGTATAAAAGTGTAAAGTTTGACCTATGGTGGTGGTGGTCAATAACAGTAGGTTTTATCCTCTGGGGGCAATGAACACGCACAGCAAAGGTTAGGTCATTCTGGCCAGTGTGTACATATTGAGATGTGTGCCTACATGTAGATAGACCAACCAGCCATTCTTTAATCCTGCAGCTAGTGGGGCAAAAACAACTCATCCGAATGGAACTATAAAAAGACATCGACCTGTGGGCAGTATCCGTGCTGCCTCCTCCACTGTTAACACATCTATTCATTCAACATCTACTGTTTCCTCCACCATTTACACACCTGGCTTTCAAATACTATCCTCCCCCCCCCAGACACCCCGGGGTCAGCCTGATGGCAACAAGCACCCTCCCTGCTCGAGTGTCCTTGATCTAAAAGAACTGAATCCTGCTCTCGGAGGCTGACTGTGTCAGCTGACCTACCTAGGAAGTAAATCTTCATCTGCTTCGCCCCCACTGACTGATCCTCACTCTACTTCTCTTTGTAAACATCCCATGTCTGGTGCCCTCTCCTTGACTCGGCTATCTGCGGAGTCATTAGCAGGAGAGGATGTTAAGGTTCACTCTCAGAAGTGATCATAAGACTGCTGTAGAAACACGGGCTGAGGGTTGTACTGGGATACGGTGCTGGCTACACAGTCACAGATATCAAAATATCAAATATCATGGTACTGCATGGTTCCACTCATTCAGTTGTTCAGAGAATTTATAGAGCAAGAACAATGGAAAACTACTTTAAAATGGATTTTTAAAGTAATATGGTACAAGGTTGTATACATACAAGTATTGGCTTGATAAAGACTGTGGGATTGTCTGACCTTGAATATTTTTTCAAGGTCATCCAGCTCTGGGCGCCTGAATCATTTAAGAGCCCCCTGCCAATAGTCTATTCAATGACTGAGAGCGGCCACGTTGAGCACAAATTGTGCAAAGCTTTCCCGAGTGAGACCAACTCCAAAACACTTTGGAGCCAAACAGCAACGATATGAATCTAGTACAAATGTGTTTTTACCTGCGCCTCCTCTAATGGTTCCAGGTCAACTCTAGGTGATCAAAAAAGTCCCAACTTCTACTATAAGGAGTCTCAATATTTACATACACGGTAAGGTATGTCTTGGAAATTCTAAAAAATCATTATTCCATAGGGAAATATTCACGACATATTAAGGAGATACTTTAAGTCTGCATAGTGAATGCAGCGTGTCAGCAGAGCAGCAGCTTCAGTCCTGTGTCAGTATCACACAAGATGTGTTGGGGGCACAGTACAGCTGTTTAAGGTCACAGACTGTAGTTACGCGAGTAAAACGGAAGAAGAAAGACTTAAAGATTAAAAATACACTGCAGCCTGTGTAGACAGATTAAAATAGAATCTGTTCCATCAGACGCACATGTGACAAACGAGTGAAACGCAGCTGGAAGGGCCTCCTGTGTAGACGGGATGAAAGGCCTGTGATCAGTGGAAGGATTGTTTTGCACTGGTGTGAGCCGTTGTCTGCTGATAAAGAGGATAGACGCCAAAGCATGTGGCAGCTCTACCTTGGCTTTTGCACACTGCTCTTTCAAGCCTCACCGCTGTGCTCAAGTTAAATCAGTTTCACGTTGACCCTGTCAATAGTTTCAATGCACTACCAGGGAGATGACAGCTGTCTCCAACATAATCTGAAAGTGACCTGTGATGGCCACAAAAGGATTCATGCACCCAGACCTTTCTTGATAGCTGGGTTTATACCCCAATATGTAAACCTACATTCCACTTTGCCTCTATGCTGTGCTTTGCTGATCATGTGTGGACGGCATCAGAGGAAAAGCCTTTTGTCTAACAGCTTTGTGTCACAGTTGGCCATGGCAGCAGGTGCCTGCTGGTCTGAGATGGCTCCAAACTCTTTCACCAAATTAGGATTTCCTGGCTGCCGTACTTTAAAAATGTAAAGAACAGCTGTAAGTGGTAAACCAGAACCCCAAGGCCAAGCTTCAAACCATTTCTTCAGAAACCTCTACGGAACATCACAGTTACTGTACTATAGAGAGCCTAAGTCCCGCCCCGTCTGATGGACCACCATGGGACCTCATTTTGGAAAAAAATATGAACGGTATTCAACGGTGAGAGAAAAATATATTTTTTTTATCCCGTTTGAATTGCTCCATGAATCCCACATATGATGTTTGTCACTTTAAAACATAACTTTGCAAGTCAAGAAAGTCGCAGATTGTCGTAAAACTGTTGAAGTATCAGGCTGTGAAATATATGTAACACACCCAAAAGTCGCGTAAGTGACGTCTCTCTCTCTCTGAAGCTACGATGTCTGTGTGTTTCCTACTGGGATGAACTCACACCAGCAACGGGTCTGAATCTTCTTTCTCTTCCCGGCTGATAAAAAGACCAGGAGTTGCTGGATAAAACACATCAGGTAAGATAATGTTTTATTTGTGTGTGTCACAGCTAAGCTTGCTAGTGTTGATGTATATTGTGTGAGAAATCATATGTGTGATTTGGCGGAATTGATACGGGATCAAAAACATATTTGTCTCTCTCCGTTGACTACCATTCATATTTTTTCCGACATGTTGTCCCATGTTGGTCCACCTGAAGGGACGGGACTTCACCTCTCTATGCTCGTGTGTTTGTGTAGTCGATGAGATGAAACAGTGTAAATAGGGCGTAGAGGGATCAGCCACCCCGTCATTGTCACTCTCTGACTGTTTAACATACAGCCTGCAGCTGATTACCCCTTACTGACAGCCCTCTGCTACTCTTATGAGGTATACCTGTGTGTGTGTGTGTGTGTGTGTGGCAGTATTATTGTAGTGTGTTCCTGTGTGCAGCAGTGTGTAAACGGAGAGATAGTGGATACTGTAGCCAGTGGG
>CAKALG010046582.1:0-11565 GCA_916700815.1 Helicolenus hilgendorfi
TGTGCGCCATCAGCCTGGACAGGTACTGGTCCGTATCTCGTGCGATCGAGTACAACCTGAGGAGGACGCCGCGCAGGATTAAATGCACGGTCTTCATAGTTTGGGTGCTGGCGGCTATCATTTCATTCCCTCCGCTCATCACGATGAAAAAGGAAGAGGGTAAAGAAGACAGCCCTGAATGCAAAATAAACGAGGAGAAATGGTACATAATATTCTCCAGCACCGCCTCTTTCTTTGCGCCCTGCGTCATCATGATTATGGTGTACCTTCGAATATATCAGATTGCCAAGAAAAGAACGAGAGCCCCGCCGGGTGAGAGGCAGAGAGGATATGGCAATCCAGAAGACACAAAGTGTGGTTTGGACCCCCTGGAGGGAAAAGACAGAGAAGGGAGGGAGGTGGAAGAGGGGGGCGGTGGAGAGATCAACGGGCTGGACGTGGAGGAAGAACCCTCCTCGTCTGATGGGAATGAAACCATCCTGTGTTCCCTGAAGAAGAAGAGGGGTATGAGAACGACCAAAGTGGCTCAGCTGAAGCCTGGAGAAACCTCTCCAAAGCCAGAGGCGCAGCCCTGCGTGAGAGTAAGCAAGTGGAAAGGGAGGCAGAACAGAGAGAGGCGCTTCACGTTTGTTCTGGCCGTGGTCATGGGAGTGTTTGTTCTTTGCTGGTTCCCCTTTTTCTTCACATACACGCTCACCGCTGTGTGTGACGCCTGCTGTGTCCCAGAGACATTGTTCAAAATGTTTTTCTGGTTTGGTTACTGCAACAGCTCGCTAAATCCTGTTATATACACTATATTCAACAATGACTTCAGGAGGTCTTTTAAAAAGATCCTTTGTAAAAGGGGCAGAAGAGGGTTATAGATAAGATTTTATATGTATGCATTTCAAAAACAGCATTTTTGGTCATCTATATTAAGGCTCCTATCAGTACAAATATTACATTAAAAAGATATTTATTGAATAAAAATGAAAAGAAATGTAGCATGTTTTGCTTTTGTGTTTTAACATGTGTGCTTCCACATCAGTAAATGTTTATAATATTAAATCATGCAAACAAATAATGTGCAGTTTGTTTTACAGCTAGTATTACACTGTGACAACCTGTGAGTTTACATTGTACAATTGTGACAACATGAATGATACATTTTCTACCTGTATGTGTTCATTTGTAACAGTATTTAAATGTGTCAGATATCATCTGTCATTGTTTGGGTCCTCATGCTTTGAACTTTAAAGGCTTTAAAGACTGTGATTTAGACCACTGGTTGCCAACCTGAGGGTCTCGACTCGCACTAGGGGTCACCAAAGCTTAATGGGGGTCGTGAGGCCTTCTTGATTTTAAGACAACGTTAAAAAATATATAGTATACAGTGGCCTATATCTCAGCATTTCATTCATTTCTGTAAAAAAAAAAAAAAAGTAGCGGATAGAACAGCGGCTAAGCACCAGAGAGAAGAAAACACTAAATTTGTCTAAAAAGAAACCTATTAAGTATGTATGGTTGTTGAAATTTTAGAAAAGTACATATTGAGAATTGTATTAAAAGTTCCTAAAAATAACAGGAAAACTCATCTCTGATGCAATATTCACAGGAATTAATCAGCTCAAAATTCATCAAAATTTCTCATTTTACACAAACTTCCTGCAGTTATTGTGTTCACTATTATTCCAAATTTCGGGTTAATTGTACAGTTTATCAGTTGTTCTGTACTGTTATTGTTATGCATTGAATATAATATGAAATATCCATAAAATATGTCACTTAGTCTGGGGTCGTCAGTTTAAGATAAAAGGTTGGGAAGCACTGATTTAGACGTAGAAAAGGGAAAGATTACTCCTGCACATTACCTCTGAGAGAAAACTGTGACAGTGAAAATAATCATGTAAGTAACAAAGGCAGACAGCACATGCAAACTTCATTTATCAACTTTTCAAATTGACAGACCATATTGTAGTGCAAGAAATACTTGTGTTTGTTGGGCTACAAATACTGTAATCCACTGAAATGTTTTATAGTTTGTAAAGAAACATGGCCAATAATTTCATTATGACTGAAAACGGAATCATGCGCTCATGACAGTAATTATTCTGCAAGAGGAATGAAGTGCCCGAATGAGACATATTATTTGGAAAGTATGCCTCTCTCTGTAATTGACCATCATAATGCAACAAAAGACAGATTTAGAGAAGTAGACAATTGCGAATGCTACAGTATTGCAAATTAAAATCTAAAACGATTCATCTTTGTATAAAACTACAAACAATAGCACATGGAAGCAAATTGTACCCCAAAAGATGTTATCTCCCCATACCAGCAACAATCTCCTTCACTCATAACAAGCATGAGAACATGACAATTATATGAAGAGCAAATTATGCCTTGGAGGTTCAACGGGTGGCACCACAATATTGAAAGGAATTTATCATGAATTATTGCCCTTCATATCAGGATATTATTAAATCATCCCCTGGAGTCAAACAAAAATCATGCAGTGGCTGCTGCAAATTACACTGTGAGGTTGATATCCACACAAGCTTAGAAATGTTGTGTTCTCCAAAACTTGATCCGATATCAGTATTCCCCATCTCTTCTCCTTTTCTGTTATCAGAATCAGAAATTCTTAATTGATCCCCAGGGGGGAAATTGGGGTGTTACAGTTGCACTTGTATAAACATAAAGAAATATAAGAAAATAGAAATAAAGGAGTATGTAACATGTAAATTATTTACATAATGCTACAATATTCTACATAATACTACAATATAAACACAATATATGTAAAGAAATATAAGTAAGTACCGACATTAAAAATAAGAATATAAGAAATATATGAAATATGTACAAATATTTGCATTAACGTGCAATATATAACAAATGACCACAGTCCAAATAAGTAAATACAAAATGCTGAGAAGTGGGATCTATTAAGTGTGTTAAATATAAATGCCAGAATGGTATAAATAAGAAATGAATAAGAACATTTCTTGAATGCACTGTATAAATGCACTATTAATGACAGTATTGTTAAGTCAGTATTATATATAGCAGCTGATGAAGTGAAATCAGTCCAGGTCCAGAGTGTCTGGCACTCAGAGGGAGGAGTTGTAAAGTTTGATGGCCATAGGCAGGAATAACTTCCTTTCTTTATATAGATCAACTTTTCCTTAACAAATAGACTTTTGGACCGCTATCAGCCTGTGAACCTGAAATAAAGTAACTGCACCATCCATAATTGCTTTACCTTAGCAAACATTTCCACCCACCACCTCTCATATATACAGTAAATAACGGAGTGATTCCCATGACTTGCTCTCTGGGACTCTCTCTGGTGTTTTGAGATTCCTGTGGTACACATGTTTTGGGTTCAACCACGTCTTAAAATACTCACCACAACTGGTAAACTATAGACCTACTGTATTGCCGATAGAGTTCCCACGAAATCTGACACGAGAAATATTAGGAAACATTGAGGCTTTGTGGCAATGAGAATTTATAGATAAAGCTATTTCCGCAAGGTTGTTTAATCACTACGGGGCTTTGTTAGGACGGATGCTGAAAATATGTTTAAACTGTATAGGAAAAAGCCCCGCCATAATAGCCCTTATGAAGACTGAAAATAAACATACTCAAAAACAGATTATTATAATTGTTGGAATATTCAAACAGAAGTAGCTGTTTACACCAATACTGTAGCATTTAGTACATTCAAATATTTGTAAGACAAAATATGTCTACTTGGCTCTGATCCACGGCACATTAATGTGTCTCTGAAAGATTAAAGTGCAGCCATCGCAAAGTGAATGCATTCTTTAATTAAAATGACAACTCTAATGGAGTCCGTCGCTATGCTTGAGCAGCAGCATGCACATCACATTTTTAAAGCACAATATCTCCGTGCAATAGAGATTAAATGCCAATTACATTACTTGCCCACGAAGAATAATGAAACAGCGGAAATCATAGAAATTCATCAAGCGTTGACTTGGATATGTCTCGTAATTAGTTTGTTAAATGTAAACCACAAAAACATTGGTGACACATTGAATTAATTGCGTGTTACTGACGGTTTCAGTGAAATTTCAATCTTCCATGCCTCACACATCACTATGAATTATGGGTGGTTACAAACTGTTAGCGGTCGGTTACTATTGCTATTCTCAGCGTCACACACGTCCACTTTCTCTGTCTGCCTAGAATGATTTATCCCCCCCTCTAAAGGCCACTTCAGAACATCACAATTTATGCTTGTGACACCACAGCTTATAAAACTACACTTTATAAGCTGCTTCTGGCAGCCGTTCCCACAACTTTCACACAGCTCCCCAGTCAGTCAATCTTCTCCATTTCCTTCTTATTTCTCCCGCCTACAGCTCAATAAGTGCTTTTTAAAGCTGCTAGTCATGTATCTTGAAGAGGCCGCTGAATTAAAGACCAAAGGAGAAGAGACTGCGTCCCAGACAGAGATTGTCAGGGCGGGATCGCACAGAGTCAGACAGAGGCAACGAGGCCATACTAACGAGTTTAAATCATAGCTGGTGATGAATAGAGTGTTTTTAATTGAATGTGGGGTCATTCATTATGAATTGGGAACAATGCATCAGGCTCACTGGGGCATACAATACTTCCTCCCTGTTGGATTGATAAGGATGTGAGATAATCAAATAACATTGTGAGGGATGGAAGCAGCAGGAAGATCCTGTATAATTCGCCTGATGCAATCTCTGTTACTTTCTCTACTCATTCTGTTCACTATTGCATCTGTAATGGAAATTTGATTCAATGAAATGTCTTATTTTAACCCTTTGTTTTTGAATGTGTAATGTGTAAGGCATCCATCGGTACCAACCATGTCATACCAGCTTGTCACGAAGGAGGCTAACGCTCCACACTTGCACTACATTTTGGAGAGGAAAAACCGGCATGGCCATTTTCAAAAGGGTCCCTTGACCTCTGACCTCAAGATATGTGAATGAAAATGGGTTCTATGGGGACCCACGAGTCTCCCCTTTACAGACATTCCCACTTTATGATAATCACATGCAGTTTGGGGCAAGTCATAGTCAAGTCAGCACACTGACACACTGACAGCTGTTGTTGCCTGTGTTGTACCTGTGACGGTTAGTGGACAATATTTGTCATTGTTTTGTGTTGTTAATTGATTTCCAATAATAAATATATACATACATTTGTATAAAGCAGCATATCTGTTCACAAGAGTATGAAATAATTGACAAATCTGCCTTTAAGGTACATTTTGAACAGTTAAAAATGTGTAATTAATTTGTGATCAATCGCAATTAACTACAGACTATCATACGATTAAATATTTTAAAGCCTCATTTAATTACAATATTTCTAGCTGTTTAAGTATGCAAAAGAAGACTGCATTTAAAAAATAAATAAATAAACAACCAACCATTAGTACGTATTTTCTGAATGACTTGCAAGGCCATTTTTTTCCTGCTTGCTAAGATTAGACCCATTAGAGGCCGCTTCTGATCCCCAGTCCTTGAGAAAGGGATTTTTGTTATTAGTATTTACTTAGGATTAAAAAAAAAAAAAAAGGTCAGCTTCAGCTCGAATGTTCTTATATTTTCTTAGCCCATCAAACACGCTCGTCTGGAAGGGGCTCAAGAAAATCCTGGGGGAATGAGGACCCCACAGGGAGTTAAGAGGACCAAAGTGCATTGGGATGTTGTGGAACTTACTAAATATATCAAATGTATCAACAAACGGAAGTTCATTCTTTGGGACAGCCAATCCTTACTCAATAATGCTTTCAATTAATCCCATTTGACCTCCTCTTTGTTTCTAGATGCAGATATTATCTTTTCATTTTGAGCATATTAAAAACAATCCCTGACATTTTATTGCATAAACAACAAAGTCGGTTTTACGTGATATTCTGAACTCCTCTGGTTTTCTTGTAGCAACAAGTGCCTTTGGGTATATATATATATATATATATAGTGTGTATGTGTGTGAGATAGAGAGGAGAGAAGAGAAAAGAGAAGGGGCAATGGGGTGAAAAGGTTAAAGGCTGAGCCGTTAAATATGGGTCTTACTCATTTGTCTTGAGTGACAATGACCTTAAAAATCTGTCACACCGAGTTGAAATTGAATAAAAACATGAATGAGTTTCTAGAACAATAATTCCTCTTGCTCATCGTCATCAAAAGCAGAGATATTTGACCTTTGTGAAACTCCATGCACCATCTACAGCAATGCTTTCTATGTTCTACAGTGAATCCTCATTGATACCACATTAAGCTCTGGCAAATCTCCTGCTCCGGACACCATAATTCTTCCTTAGCCGTCTTGTCCTGTCCGTGCTATCGATCGTATCCAATTCCAGTCTGGCCTATTCACCTCCTCCTCCTTCTCCTCATGCACAAGCTTCTGCACAGCACCCCCGCCCCACCCATGACATGCTCCTCGATGATGTCGGGCTACACACACACGCACGCAGAAAGTAAACAGCAACTCCTGATAAAGCTTGCTATGATTGCACTTTATCTGTCTTCACCAGCCAGCTGCTGTGGACAACAATCCATCCATCAGTAGGCTGTCAGCTAACACACACCTACACACAGAAAGAGCCAGCTGTATCACTCTATCAACTGGGACGTCTCTTTGGGCTCTCCGCTTTTCCTTTTCACCCTTGTTATCTACTGCAATGGTGTCAACATTGTCTGTTTTACTTCTTTTTGAAGGGTCTCAAGGGGTCTCAAGCAACAAGGCAAACTGACTACTGTTGTGGAATCATAAGTCACAATATATGATTAACATTTGAAATGAGAACATGACATGACTACATCATTCAGATAGAGCGGAATCAAGATCTGACGTTATTACTTGCACCAAAATATATTTCTAAGGGTGTCAGAGACGATGCAAATGATTTTCTGCATATTTGAAGATGATATCCAGGAAAGATAGTATACTGTGTGTTTGTAAATAAAAGATTAAAAGACAAAACGAATTGTGTGTTGCTACATTTCTAAAACTTAATAACATACAAAGCAATCTAAGCAAGAGTAAAGCACACTCTGCATACATGCATTTATTTTTGACATGATTTTGGTTATGCTTTGACTTAAATATTATGCTAAATATAATATAGTCATTTGAATTTTATGGGTATAGTTTCACCTTTAGAGACAGTTTAGTGAAACCGTTTTAGTGTTCCAGTTTTTATGGGTATTTAATAGCTATTTCCAAGTTTTTTTTCAAGCATAGAAGTGAATGGTGGAGTGGTCCTGCTTTGGCACAATAGCCTGTAACTAAATTACAATTATGAAAAGTAGCTAGTGGTTGCAATCTGTCTAAATAGTAAATGATCCTTCTTTTTTGACATAATGTATGATTAGCCTACTACTACATTGCCATACTTCAGAGTAATGCCAGTTGATCTGTGGATTCAGGAGAGTGTGTTGTGGCACTTACCTCTACTGTCTGCAGATGTGTGGCTGCATTGTGGCTATTTTCCAGATGATCCCTTTACCTCAAATGCAAAAAGTACTCTTTCGACTCCTGAAATGGTAAATCATCATTTAAAAAAAGTATTGCATGAAGTGCATTTGTGTTTAAGATGTTGCTAGAAACGACTGAACTTAGTAGCTATGTAGCTAACTAAATGGGATTAGCTAGCTACATGTTGGTTCGTTGATAACTTCATTTTAAAGGAGGACCAGTTGTGTTGAAACATTGATGACAATGTTGTTGGTTAGAGAACATGTGGGCTAAATAACACTTGACTTATTTAGATTACAATGTGTGTTACAATGGACGAATAGCCAATACTATATAAAATTATTATTTACTTACTTATTATACAATTTTACCATTATACCCTGTAACGTTAGCTAGTCCCTGTGTGCCTCTCATGTAACTTTAGCTAGCCAGCTAACGTAGCTAGCTAACTAACCTACCTAGTTAAGCCTAGCTAGCTAACCTAGCTAACTAACCTCGCTAACTAACCTAGCTAGCTAACCTCGCTAACTAACCTAGCTAGCTAGCCTCGCTAACTAACCTAGCTAGCTAGCCTCGCTAACTAACCTACCTAGTTAAACCTAGCTAACTAACCTACCTAGTTAAGCCTAGCTAGCTAACCTCGCTAACTAACCTAGCTAGCTAACCTCGCCAACTAACCTAGCTAGCTAGCCTCGCTAACTAACCTAGCTAGCTAACCTCGCTAACTAACCTAGCTAGTTAAACCTAGCTAACTAACCGAGCTATCTAGTTAAATCTAGCTAACTAACCTAGCTAGCTAGTTAAATCTAGCTAGCTAGGTTAGTTAGCGAGGTTAGCTAGCTAGGTTTAACTAGGTAGGTTAGGTAGGTTTAACTAGGTATACGTCAGGCACAGGGCAGAGAGTTTTGAGAGTTTGAGTTTGTTCTTGTGAAACGTACCATGATTACTGATCTCTCGGTCCTGCAGTGGCATCCCTGAATCCTATGGTACCTGTGGTAGATTTGCTTATACCGTTTGGGTTTTACTTTGTTAATTCATTCTTTATCTTGCTGATGCAACACAGGATGTGACTTTCTTCTGCTCTAAGACATTACCTCTGATAATGGTAGATTATCTGCAGTGATCGGTGATAGACTTCCAGATGGTCATTTCTGGTTTAATTTAATGGCCTGAAGGGAGGGGGCTTCCTTCCTTGGGGCTTTGGACAGTATTTTATATTTTGTGACTGTGAATGTCACATATCACCTTCCTACTTTTTTATTCTTGGTTTAAACAGATACAGTTTCCCATGTTCGAGCTGCTTTGAGTTTTTTCATCTCAAACAAGATGTGTGAATTCAGTGGTGGCCAATGCTCTTACTGTATACCACTCATCAGATTCTGTGTTGAACTCTAAATAAAGCTTAAAGCCATGTGGCACACGTGAAATAGCAAATAGCTCAATGCAGCAGTGAAGAGGTATCATAACGCTGTACAATGCATCCATTCTGGTACATACGCCATCTGGTGAGAGCGTTTTTGTAATGAGAGCCGGGATGCGGAGCGGAACACAACATTCATAACACTTAACAAAATTACAGCCAATATTGCATCCGTCATAAATTCTGACAGCAGTACATGAAAATCTCAACAACTCGCACCAACAGAATATCATATTATTTGAGATATTACCTGTGATAAATTCTTCATCGCTTATGTTTCCATAAATGTTTATTTAGTGGTTATTGAGCACCATGTATGTATGCATTGTTGATTGAATCAACATCACTGATATCTTTTTCATATTGTATGTCATACTACATTAAATAGTGCTACCCTCAAGAGGCTTGGTTATTAGAATATATAGGCTTTGTTTTTAGAATGTAGAAAATCATGGGATTTCTTAGCACTGACTCAAATAATGGGAAGTTCTGTGATTACTTGTTCTCACGATGCCACTGTCAATATGTTTACTCGGAATGATCTATCTGTCTGGTTTACAAGTGAAATCCCAGTTATTCCCAAGTGCAGTGTGGCAAAAGGCATATTATCTCCATTGCTGGAGTGAACAGAGTTCAAAATGTGTGTCTCCTTGAGACTGTCAGTATGAGTCTTAATTCACTGCTCTCTCATACTGTGACAAAATAGCGAAAATGTACTTGCTGATTATAGTAACTACACCGTAAACAATGACTTGCTGTTTAAAACAAACAGCTTAGAGAAAATTAAAAAAATATTAATTGCAAAACAAAATCCCGATGCAGCACCAAAGGGGATTTAATTAATACATGCTTGTTTGGGCTGGCTTGTTTTTTAAGGAAGAAAACTGCAGAAAGAAGTTTTTTTTAGTGGTTACCCAAGTAACTTATCGCTTGTGGTTCGTGGTCTGCCAGGAAGGAGAACCCACTCCAGAATAATAAGCCCCCTCAATTGTAGAAATAATTTAATTTTGCGAGAATAATCAATCATATTAATCTCCATGGTAGCAAACATAATTAAATTTGCCAGCCTCAAATTTGGAGTTGCCTCTTCAAGAAATCATGTTTTGCATTGTCGATGTACAGCACATTGTGCAGTCACTGGTGGAAAAGTTAATTATAAGAAGTCAGGAGAGACTTAGTAGTAGTTTTTTCTTGGTAAATAATCCCTCTATGCTCCTCTGATTAGTGTGCAAACAACTCTAAAACCAGAAAGCGTTCATTTAATTGTAGAATTGTACACACAGCAACAGAAAGTGCATGTATAATATAGTACAGTGGTTCTCAACCTGGGGTCCGGGCCTCCCTTAGGGGGCACCAAAGATCACAGGGGGTGTGCAAGGATTTGTCTGCTCTGACATTGTCAAAATTAGATTTGCATATGTATAAGTAAAATAGTAACACACTTACTGGATAATTTATACAAAAGTATACGTAAAACTATTTAAAAAAATATATATTTCTTACAACTTAGTAGGCCACATTCTGTTTAAACCCATGCACGGTTGCACACAAAGGGAGGTCCACATCTGTATTAACGGGGTATTAATTACATTTATTTAACCACAATAACACTATTATAGTAAATTAATCAAGTTGTTACAAAAAATATCACATTATGTATATGCTTGCGAATCCGTCGAGATCATCACTTTATTTATGTTGATGAAACTGGCGACATGTAAGAAAGTTGATTTAATAAAAATAGACTAATTTAATACATTGACTCAACTTATTCAGAATGAGGATTTTGTTCAAGGATTTGTTATATTTTGTTAGAGGTGATGATGTCAGTTTTACTTTACCAAGATCCAAAACCAAATCAGGTCAAAGTACAGCAATATACAGAGCAATGCAAGAATGGAATTCACTCCCAAATCATATTACACAACAAAATGATATATATGGTTTTAAAAAAACACTAAAAGAGCATTACTTAAGAAGAAACTTTAGTAGTTAATAAGTGTTCTTTGGCGTGTAAGGGTATTATGGGCATCCATGTTAAATGATGATATTTATCTGTTAGATCATGATAGATTCAGTCGGAACCTTTCTATTTTCTTTGTGTTTTTGTTATTTAAACTGTGACAGTTGTTATTGTTTTATTTACAGTTTACGTGTATTACCGTGTGTTATGTTAGTGTATGATGAGTAGTGTGAATGTGTATTTTTGTATTGTCACCATGTAAACTATGTGGTCCCCAGGAAGAATAGCTGCTGCTATGCAAAAGCTAATGGGGATCTAAACAAACAAACAAACAAACTAATGCACAATATGCAGTTACATAGTTAGAGATGTGTAGCCTATATATACTGTATGATGGGTATGAAGCCATTGAGAGAGAAGGGGGGAGTGATGGGCAATGACTGCCATCTGTAGACTGGTGTGTGGAACTGCTATAAGTAAAGTTCAACCAAAGTGTAAAATAAACTAACATCAGCAAAAGCTCTATTTCAGTTGTAAACAATATCGTAATCGTAGATTCATGAGCTTGGTTTGATAGCTCAGGGCTTATGCCCTTTTCTATCTATAGGCAATCATTGGAGGGAGGAGAGAGGAGATGGAGGAGGAGCCCAGTTGGTGTTGAGGCATCATGGCCCATGCACAGCCAGTTGAGGAGTTTATTTTATTT
>CAKALG010046583.1:0-14679 GCA_916700815.1 Helicolenus hilgendorfi
AACCTGATTAATAACCTATAATAATATATTATAATTAGTTTACTTATATTTTGTATCAATAATCTAAATTTGCAAAGTAACTATTGTTTTAAAATACATAATAGTGGAGTAAAAAGTAGCTACAATATTTGCCTCTGAGATGTAGCGGAGTAGAAGTTTAAAGTAGCATAAAATGGAAATACTCATGTAAAGTGTAGTACCTCAAAATTATACTTAAGTACAGTACTTTATAAATGTACTTAGTTACATTCCACCGCTGCTTTTAGTAGCTGCATGTTCACATTGTTTCTCACCTTTTCATCTGCTTTGTCTCCTCCTTTCTCCTTCTTCTCATCAGGCTTCCCTGTATATGAACATCAGAGTCATCAACACATTACTTTGCTTTAGATGGATGTGACTTAAAAATGAAGAATGAAAACTATTTGGGGTATGTAGCATCCTTGTTGAATTTGTGCAACAATTTCTTCATTTTCTGAAGTATTTAAATTTGTATTAATTCAATGTTGGATATAGAAATATGCACAAACTCTTATTTTTACGACCACAACTAGTAGTCTACACCACAGAGAACATATAACCATCATAATAGTTTCTTTGTATACCTTCTCCTCCCTCCTCGTTCTCTTTGGGCTGTTGGTTCTCCTCTTCTTCTTCCTCCATCATCACCATCATCTGGAGGGAAAACATTGTTAATCAGAACTGTACACAATTTAATATCACATTTCATATACTTTCAAAGCATTATATTTGTCCTCTACTGGTGTACTGTAAATTTAATGAAGGATTTTAGGGTTTTGCAGCTTAATTAATTAAATGTTTACTGTAAACTCACATTCTTCTTGTCATTTTCATTCTTTTTGCGCTCCTTGTTTGCCATGATGACTCCGACCCGCAGGGTGTCAAAGACGGGGTCGTTCCGGTTCGGGTTGTCTGGTTACGGACAGATAATTCAATTATAGTACTGCTAATTAGATTTAACACTTTCGCAAATAGGCTGTACTCTTTCACAGACAATAAATGGATGGATAAAAACCTAGATATACATCACACATGTTGTCATTGAGTGGACTCACTTGGATCTGGGATGTCACTGCTGTACAGTGGGGAGCTGTAGGCCCGTCTGAAACCAGGTGGCTGCAGGAAACAAATAGAGCACATCATGATTCACTGTTTACAACCATTTTAGTTATGAATATCTGTCTCACCAGCGGTAAAGCCGTAGGGATCTGTATACATGTTATTGTTTTTTATAGAGAAGCAACAGGACTCACAATTTTCCCAAAGCACTTCTGGAACTCGACGTAGGACTGACATGAATGATGGATGTTGGTCTTACAGTTTTTACACCTTAGAGCAAACTTGTTGTTCACTGAAACATAAAAATTGGATTTGTCAGAAACCAATATGCATTATACGTAGAAAACATCACATAAATTATATAAGAAAGTAGTTGTTGATGTTTGTGTGTGTGATTTCTAATACATACAGACTATCATGCGAGCGCAGACGTCACAGAACTTGGGTTTTTTGCAGTAGTGGTCCTTGAACTTGTGGGGTTTGTCGTTGACCCGGACGACAGGAGGAGGAGGTTCTGGCTCCTTCTCCTCCACCTCCACCTCCTCCTCATATATGAAATAGACCTAGACACACAAAGGGCATTTCTCAGCCATTTAAAAAAACACAACACAGGGGCAACGTTTTGATGCTGGGAAGCATTGCTTGCAGAAGGGAAAAAAATCTGATTAGAAAGGTGATTAAAGGAACAGTCTGTAGTATTTCGGGGGATCTATTTGCAGAAATGGAATATAATATTCATAACAATGTTTTCATTAAATCACCCGAAACTAAGAATAGTTGTGTTTTTGTTAGCTTTGAATGAGCCCTTCATATCCACATAGAGAGCGGGTCCTCTTCAGAGAGTCAACCATGTTTCTACAGTAGCCCAGAAGGGACAAACCAAACACTGGCTCTAGAGAGCCTTTCACGTTTTTACGTTACCTGAAGGCCACCGTAGTTCTCTGAGTTCTCTGTTCTGTGACTTTATTGACTTAAATTAAAATTATCTTTTAAATTGACAAACATCATATGTGTGATTCATGGCACAATTCAAACAGGATCCAAAAACTATTTGTCTCTCGCTGTTGCCTACCATACATATTGTTTCCGAAATATGGACCCATGGCGGCCCACCGGAAGGGGCGGGACTTAGCCTCTCTATTACGGCTCAGTGCGTCAGGAAAGATGTATACTACAGTTTATACACACAAAAGTATGTTGAACGATAGTACACATTGGGTATATAGTGCATAGTATGAGATTTTGGACGCAGCCTGGGTGTCTGTGGCGACATTACTGGAAAAAATGCTGTAGAACAAAAAATGGAACAATGCAAACAATTCTGAAATTTGAAGCCTGTATAAACAAAACACTGCTAAACTAAGCTCTAAGCACAAATCCATTTTTTCCACTCAAATAGAAATTCTAAATCAAGCACTGAAATCTTGAGGATCGCCACTTTAACCCCCGAGGGGATAAAAGACTTCAGTCAAGGCTCATATTTTTCCAATTGACTCTGCACTGCGTTCCTGACCCAGCTGGTGGCTATTTTAAACCGGCCCGGGAATGGCACCTCTAACAGCGGGGGGCTGACACGGTCCTGTCACTCACAGTGTCTCCTTCCTCGTGCACTACGTTGTCAGGAGCTGGAGGGTTGTCATGGATATCCACTGAGTTTTTGTCATCCTCCCTGACACACACACACACAAAGAAAAAGAAAAACACAAAGTAAGATCAAATCATGCAGCTAAATATCATTACCGTCCTGTGAAAGCCTTGTTTCTCTATGTGTTAACTTGTTTTTAAAGCTTAAATTCAACACGTGAACATAGAAAAGTTCCATAGTTTGGGTTGCAGTGTTTTCTCAGTACAACCTGATGGAGTGACCTGATGTAACCGACGTGCTTTGTGCTGATATCAAATTGCCATTCCACCTCAAAATAGTTGAGTGTTGATTATTTATTCCGGGAGACTCGACTACGACAGATGAGCTGCTTCATCATTGTGTATGAATATAGAAAGACATGGATGAAAACTACGTTGATTAGGAGGCTTTTGTGCTTTTCAGTCTGGTCTGTTGTAACATTATTAGCTCACTAGACTTTGAATGGAGGCTTGTGGAGACGGTGAAGAGGTGCAGGCTGGCAAAGTAGGGCAAGCATTAAATTAGTATTGTTGAGGTAACTGAACTGATTACAGGGAATATACTCACTGGTCCATGATGATTGGTGGATAATGTCACTACTGCCCCACCTAAAAAAGATAAATAAATACACATTTATTAGTTTTTTCCTGAAGCAAATAACTGTGAGGAGTAAGTAAAGCAGATTAATAATATCAGGGATAGATGGCAAAGGATTTTATCTTATATGTCTTTGAAGCGGCACAGGTAAAAACATATATTTTTATTAGTAGATTGTCTATTTTCCGTAGTGGAAAATATTATTATATTAATTATATATTATGATGTCCTTATTTATGTTCATTGAAACTGTGTAAAGTGTCTTTGGGTCATCATGAAAAGTGCTCTATAAATAAAATGTATTGATATCATTATTATTATTAAAGAACTAAACTTCTGTCCTGTTTCTCTTAAACTGCAAATACAGTGCACAAAAAAGTCTGTTTAACTATTTCATGGCATGGTTGGTAAAATCAATGAGCACAACAAGCCATACGTTCATATTTCTAAATTTTCATAGAGACCCAACTGAATGAAATAAGATTACATTCAGCATTTATATTTGTTATGTATGAATGTTGGCCATCACAATGCACCCAGTCGACATGTATTTAATACATTTTGGTTCTGTATTTTATCATCTTTTATCTTCTTTAAGAGGACAACGATTTATAATAATATACAGCAGATGATTACATGTGGTGTTTGTGATGCACACAGTGACACAAACTGATATAAAGGATGTATTCTTGTGTCTGTATTTAAAAAAAAAAAAAGAAAGGTTACATGCACTCGCAGACACACACACACACACACACACACACTATACGAGTGCACTTGTCTGCTTGGCTCAAACTATTCTAGGGTTGTGAAATTCAATCTCATCACAGCTAAATTTGGGTCCCTCTGCCAGTCAGGAGAAGAAGAGCGAAATTCTCGAAAGTATGACGGCAATAAAAATCAGTCTTTGTGAGTTTCTAAAAACATTCTTCTAATTATCATAGTTATTCAGCAAGTACTTCAAAGCGTTACGTGGCTGCCTTACTGGAATTAAACTGAACAAACAGACTTGTTGTCATGCAAACACATTTTGTAATGAAATAACAAAAATGTTACTGGAACATACCTCTTTGTCAAAATCCAGCAAGCTCAAAGAAGAACTGACAATAGTCAGCGTGTGGAGTAAATCCCTCTGTGAATGAGTCCTTCACCTGCTGCCGATGACTGGAGCGCTGGACGACCAGTAGATCTGAGTCCAACAAACCAGCCGACCAACCTGCCTCCTCACTTCAGGCCCTCAACTCTCGCACAGTGTGGGCCCCTTCTTTATTCCCTTATAGCCTCTTCAGGTGATTTCCAAAGTGATTTCTGGCTGATGCATTTGTATTTGTGTACTTCTCTATGACTTTGTGTGCGTGTGTTTGTATGTGTGTTTGTGTGCGTGCCAGGCTGAGTACTCATGTGTCAAGCTGACTGTTTGCAACAGCTGGGGACCTCAGAGTGAGCATCACTGATGACGAGGAGAAATCAGATACCTTCTCTCCCTCTGTCTTCATGCTGCACACTGTCCTTGTCCTTCTATCCCATAGGGACCAAGAACAATGCGCAAACCTGTGCGTCACCTTTTTACTAAACATTTTATCTGATAATTCATTCAGTTTTCACAGCAAGTATTGCTGCGGGTAGATCATAGTGAATAGTTGATTATATCACAGTGACCCTGATTTTGGTCTCTGGAGGTTTTAGGGGTCTAAAACATGTTATTTTACATGTAAGGAGCATGATAGTGAGCCACAAAGGTTGTGTGTTTACAACTAATGGTTCACCTGAAAATTGAAGGTTTGTCCTGATGGTGGTGCTAGAGGTAACATCATCAGGTCACCAAAAATCAGGATTAAATGTGAGCTTTGGGCCTTTACTGACCGTCCAACATTACATTTTGGTAACTTAATAAGGCACAAATATATTTAAGAATTTGCACCATGTAAGGCCAGTATAAACGGAAATGATATAGGCGGCTTTCTAACTCATAATCTTGAGGGTACCTCTACAAGAGTAATGATTCAGGCGTTACCTTAAGGCCCTTATCATCTCAGTTTATATTGTGATTTAATGGTACATACAGCATTGAGATAAGATAAGTCACGAGTCTCCTCTTTACAGATATGCCCACTTTATGATAATCACATGCAGTTTGGGGCAAGTCATAGTCAAGTCAGCACACTGACACACTGACAGCTGTTGTTGCCTGTTGGCCTTGATTTTGCGATGTTATGATTTGAGCATATTTTTTTATGTTAAATGCAGTACCTGTGAGGGTTTCTGGACAATATTTGTCATTGTTTTGCATAGTTAATTGATTTCCAATAATAAATATATACATACATTTACATAAACAGCATATTTGCCCACTCCCATGTTGATAAGATTATTAAATACTTGACAAATCTCCCTTTAAGGTACATTTTGAACAGATAAAAAATGACAGAAGATTGACAGCCCTACCAATTACCAATCAAATTTGTAATTAATCTAATTACCACAAACTAATTGCCATGTGGTGAAACTGAAGCAGGGGGCACAAAGGCTTTCTGAAATATGTTAATAACAGACAAACACACACAAATATAATACAATACAATACATTTATACAAATATAATACATTTCTATATATAATGCAACATTAAGGTGGCATATGCATGGAAGAATTATTTGGAGGCAGACAGGGAATGAAAGGGCGCTCTAAGCAGCAGTGTTGTATATATGTGCATTAAAGGTCCCATATTATAAAAAGTGAGATTTTCATGTTTTTTTATTAGAAAGCAGACTGAAGTCCTATATAAACACTGTGAAAGTATCGAAACGCTCAATCCACAGGGAAATACACACAGCCCGTATTCAGAAATTCTGCATTTGAAACAAGCTGTCAGGATTTCTGTCCATTTGTGATGTCACAAATATACAATATTCAGACCCTTTACACAGATTTAAACGTAAACATTCTAAATGTGTACCAGTTTATTTCCTGGTTACAGTGTATGTTAATGACATCAGCTGACAGGAAGTACACATGGACCTAAGGTGTTAACCAGCAATGCAATTCTGTTGCAATTCCGTCAAAATGTGCTAAAACGGTGCGTTTCAGACAGAGGGGTAAATACAGGCATATTCAGGCTGACAGTATGAGGAAAATAAAGTTTTTAACATTGCAGCATGTAAACATGTTCTAGTAGAAACACAAAATACAAGTATGAACCTGACAAAGAGCATAATATGGGACCTTTAATACATTGTGCACTTTAAAATACTTATGTAATTGGGTATGCCTTATTTAATTTCTGTATCTTGAATAAACGGTGTGTTATCTGGGCTAAATTTTGGTGTAGATAGGTTGCTTATGAGTCCATTTCTAGTGAGCTGCAGACACGTATCCCGGCCTGTTATTATTCTGTCATTATCATGTCCTCTATCAAGGAGCTCAGCACTGATGTCTGTCTGGAACACTACAAAGGTCCCGTTGCATGTCGGGTACAATATAGTGATGGGAATTCCGGCTCTTTTTAGTGAGCCAGATCATTTGGCTCAGCTCACCAAGAAGAGCCGGCTCTTTCGGCTCCCAAACGGCTCTTCGTTTTCACCACTTCTTCCTTTTATAATTCAGCAAAATTAAGCGTAGTTTTTGACCTATGATTAGTATGTGTGCACATATATCACTTAAATTATTAAATTATTCAATATGATTATACTAAACCTTATAATTTCCATTCTGGTATTCTGGTTCGCTCCTCATTTGCATAAAGTTGCGGGCTAGTCTACTTTATTCAAATCACGGGTGTCCGACGCGACTCGCCGCCTCTCGAAACTCCCGAGAATCTTTTAAAATAAACGGTGTTGATCCAAAATAAAGACAGATTTATCAACTGCATGGATTATTTCTCGCCTCAAATGTTTTCAGAAACACATTTCGGTGAACTATTTTCGTGAAATAAGAGTAAGTTTCCAAACAAGCCGTCATGTTGGTCTGATTTGAAACCCGGGAGGGTACAGCCCACAAGGGAAAGCGTTCGTCCAATCAGTTGCAGCCGGGAAGTATATGAAATGAAGCCGGGAAAATGTCACCGCCCAGTATTGGTCAATCATCTATCTTGTCACCGCCTAGCGGCACGCCCACCAAGCATCCAATGTTGGGAAGCATCGCGCCCCCTCGCGATAAAAAAACGCCCCTGTGGACACTTACCATTAGATAGATAGATAGATAGATAGATAGATAGATAGATAGATAGATTGATAGTAACTTTATTGATCCCGAGGGAAATTCAAGTTTACAGCATCACAGTTCCATAGTGCAAAACATGCTAGTAAAAAGGCAGTAAAAAGTTAGTAGTGCAAAGTACAAAGTACAAAAAAATATACCAGATATAAAAATACAAGGAGATGAAGAAAAACTGTTAAAACTGCACTTGGGGAGCAGCAGCCTGCCGCTAAACGAGCTCCTCTGTTTGGTGATGACGGCGACGTTATCGTTCACTTAAAACGAGCCGGCTCAAAGAACCGGCTCGTTCTCGACTGACACATCACTAGTACAATACTCCCTGAGCTCCTCACTGCGCATGCGCGGCAAGAAAAACTCCATTATTTTTTTTTGCTCTGAATCTGTAAAAAAAAAAAAACAGTGGGAAACTGTGAATTTGGGATTTTACATGGATCGTTATGGTTTTTGTCGGGAATATATAAATATCTGAATGCTAACTCGGTTTAAGCAGAGCAGAGACGGAAACAACATCGGCTGGATAAACTGAGCACCGGGAGCATCGGGACATCCTTCAGTCTAGTTGGGACACTCCAGAGAATCAAGTAAATTACACTCAGTTAGCTTAGCTGCTAACAGCTAACTAGCCTAGCAGCTAACAGCTAGCCTAACCGTTAGCCTAGCTGCTAGCTGTTAGCATCCCAGGCGCAGTAAACAGAAGCGTTATTGCTCTTTGTTTTTAAAATCGGACTTGGCAGACGTTTTGCATAAACCTCTGAGCGCTGATTTATCGGCGCTAAAACGCGGTTTTAATGATGGTATTGTTTATTTTACGGGTTATTTATTAAAGTATCTGCCGTTTTCAAAACATTCTCCGGCTAGTCTGTTAAACTAGCCGTTAGTTAGCCGTTAGTCCAGCAGTTATTTAGCCGTTAGTCCAGCCGTTAGTCTGGCTGTTAGTCCAGCAGTTATTTAGCCGTTAGTCCAGCCGGTAGCTAGCCGTTAGTTAGCCATTAGTCCAGCCGTTAAACTAGCCGTTAGTCCAGCCTTTAGCTAGCCGTTAGTCCAGCCGTTAAACTAGCAGTTAGTCCAGCCGTTAGCTAGCAGTTAGTCTAGCCCTTAGCTAAGATTCTCCCGCGAGCCAGACTCCAAAACTTCGTGAGCTTTGACGCAGAGAAAAGGTTGAAAGGTCCTGCTGCTAACATTTTAACGTTATCTAACTGGCTGTCAAATAAGTACAAATTCATATTTTTTTCATGGTGTAGCAGTTCTGGTGTCTGACTCGTTTCTTGTAAACCGTAGCTTAGAGTTTGGTGCGCTTGACAGCTGTCACGACAACATAGTACAAAGTAAGCTTGTTAGCTTAGCTGTTAGCTTAGCTGCTAGCTTGTCGTTGTACCAGGTTGTGTAGTTTAGTAGTAGTAGTAGTAGAGGTGTTGTTGCATGGCTGCACACTGCACATATGTCGACTAAAGCTCAACTACTATTTCCACTTTTCATGTCTCTGGCTTGTTAGCTTGTTTGTTGTTCGGCAGACAGCTGCTCATATTGTAACGTTAGCTAAACACCCAGTAAACCACGGGGCCTATCCAAACACACCCTCCCACTTCAAAGTAGCCGCAGCTTTGCTCAGAAGTTCTTTTTGAGAGAGAGAGCAATGCATCTGATGTGATAAAATTAAATTAAAAGTATGCTTGGATCACACAAGCTGCAGGAAAATGGTTTATTACATGTGTTATGTATGCTGGTTGTCCCTGTCAGATTACATAATCCACCTCCCACCTTTCTTTGCAGGCTCTCCATCCTCATCCAAGACCCTACTCTGATGTGAACTGACATCCTCATCCTCAAGACCCTACTCTGATGTGAACTGAGCAACTACATCTGCGGGAGTCATCCTTTTTAAATTGAGGATCTGCCTCATAGCAGAGGAAAACTCCAGGTGTTTGGGGCATCGAGTCAGGTTTTACTGGCAGTCTGTGTGCTTCTAACCCACCAGCATGTACATTGGACAGTGGATACCCTAGCCAAAACAGATCGTGGCTTCTCAAAGATGACAAGGTATGCTAAATGTGCTTCACTCATTCTATTTTTTGTTATTTAATCTTGACAGCAAACCAAAACCTTTTTGCTTTTGCCGTGGCCACACCCAGTGGTGATATGTTTATACCATATTTTGGGTTTTAAATGTTAACATTTTGCAGACGCTCGAACACATAAGTAAATGCCAATACCTTTGAATTAGCAGCCCCTTATTGTATAGCATTCTTCATGACTCTGTTAATCCTAGGCATGATGTCATCATGGTTACATTTTGTAATATTTGATTTGAGTTTGACGTTGACATGTGGTGCTGTGTGATTAGATAAACATGACCCATACATTTGGCATGCAGGTTAGAACACTGATATCCCAAAGACTTCACTGCAGACTCAGAGACATTCGTTCATCCATTTTATGCATGCATGTGTTTACTTATTTAGTGTCCCACAGTGAGGCACAACAAACTGCACTGACACATGCAACTAACTATAGTTGCATGTAGGGATGCACCGATACTGGAACGGCTATCGGGCCGATACTGACTCAAATAGGTGGATTGGATATCGGTGACAGTGGGGCTGATCTATTAATATCAATTCTATGTTTATATACTATAATCATTATATACTGAAGATTTTTTTCCAAGTTGCTGGAGCATGATTTATTATTTACAATTTAGTAAATTTCTATTTATGTATTTATTTTTCACATTTTGCTTTACGAAGTTAGGAAAGCAGTGTTTAAGTCAAGTCTGATGTTGCCTTACACATGAAAGAATGATTGCTATCTGTATTGGGACTGAAAAAGTTGCATCCCTAGTTGCATGTATACATACATTTTTAAAAGTAGCAGTATTAACTACTGTTAGTATTTGTAGTTCAGCTGGCTTGTGAGCCTTTGCTATTGGTCCATAAAAATAAACTTGACTATTTTAAACTGGTAAAGTGTCATTCCAAAATTATATTGAGATGTGATACCGACTATAAATTTAGTTTTGAATACTCCTGACGCCGTAGGACGTCTTTAGTCTGTAACTTAAAAAATGAAACATCGACATTTAAGAAAATGACAGTGACTTTTCAAATACAGAACAATGGTTTTCTGGCAATATGAATATATAATAAATCAAAGCAAAACCCTGGGGTCTTTAAACAAATGTAACTTCATTTTATGGGATTAAAGAAAAGCTGTATCAATACTTTGCTGCTCTTCCAAGGTGCTGGCAGGCCGCAGCTACAAAATGATGGGAGGCAGTGAGACTGTCAGTGGGGACAAGGATGGGGTCCACACCGCTGCAATACACGTCCCCATCGGCTGGCAGAGGAGAGTCGAGGGCGGGCAGGTGATCTATGTCAGGTGGGTTGGTTCAGTTGAACAGAAAGCATATGCAGACTTATTGCTGGTGTTGATTACTATTTGGAGAAAGGATGAAGGCATATGAATGTATACATGCATGAATTTATATGTGTGTATCATTTATTCTGGAGAATATTATTTAGAAATTTGCATAAAGATGCAATTTTTTTTTCCAATTAAGTTTTTGGTTTGCCTTATTTGCCTTGACCAGTTCAGGTTAGAAAAGTTTATTTACTCCTAAGGTCTATAATAAAAGACGAATGTATTCATCACCGCAAATATCCCGTGGGCGGGAGAATCTGTTATTTTTACTTGACTTTAGTTGTACAATTTTTCTTATCATACTTTATATATGCTGGAGTTGCGTTACATAATCTGTTCTTAATTAAGATTTCCAAGATCCAAGAGAGGATTTTTTATACATTTCTGTTTTTGATTTTTTTTTTTTTTTATCTACTTGACTAATTTCTAAATTGTGTTCTCATTTAAATTACCTGGGTTAAAATAGCAGTCAGACTGTCTGAAGCAGCCATGTAAAACATCTTTCAGTTTGTATACGCAGCCCTCTCGAGCTGGAAATTCAAATTTCAATGTGATTTTAAACATGGAGATCTTGACGTGTGTTCAGCTTTGCAGCGTAGAACATTGCTGTGCTTTAAACATAGCTTTGTTCATATCTTTTCTGTTTCCTTTGAGTTTTCTGTGACAGTATGTCCCTGTCTTGTGTTTGATAGTCCCAGTGACACTGCCCTGTCCTCTCTGGATGAGGTCAAGTCCTATCTGTTGACTGATGGCACCTGCAAATGTGGTCTTGAGTGTCCACTCATCATCCATAAGGTAAAGTTGGCCTATAAGTTTTAAATTGGTTTGTGTTGTGTGTGTCTGTGCATACAGTATATTCCCATATTATCTGGTCTTCGGAGTTTTCAGATTTAATAACTCTGTAGTACTTGAATGTGCATGTATACACATATTTTAACAGCATGGTGATTTTTAACCTCTTCAAACTCACCTGATCAGTGTGATGGGTTAGTTTCATTTGTTCGGACACTGTGGATATCAATACAACACCATTTTTGTTTTTTTTATAGCAATGTGTTTTGATATTACTGTAGAAAACATGACTTAAACTAGCTTCTAATATCAGACGTGGTGTTTGTATAAAGAAGTTGTAAAATTGAGTCAAATTCATGGTGACCTTCAAGCAGTATAGTACTTATTGAAAGCAGCACTGGAAGGTTTTTGTTACTGTATGAAGGAGCTGCAGGCATGTGACATCCCCACACGTGTTGAATTAAATATTTATGGCTAACTAAGTTTGTCCAACTGTGTGGAATCATGGCTAACCTTTTCTTCATAAAAATGTGAGTGCACATATTCTGCAATAAGCAGTCACCCTTGTGTGACTATGTACGTCATGAGTGTAAAATACTCCCACTTTAACTTTCCTAAATTTGCTGAAATGCAAAGAGTTCTCTCTGAATTCTCTCTTTTTATCTGGCGTCCTGCAGGTTTTCAACTTCACTGTGGGAGTGAAGGTGGAGCAGCACAGCCAGCTGTTAGGCAAAGCAGAGCAGGACATGACCAAACTGTGTAACCACCGCAGGAAAGTGGTAGCGATGGCTGCTCTGTGTCGGAGTATGCAGGCCTCACAGCTGCCCTTTGCCAACCTTCATCATCCAGGTACGTTTTTAAGCATTGAGACACACTACTCCTGTACCTGTCAACTATCAAACATTGTGTAAAAAAACATGAACAAATCTATTAAAATAACTTTTCTATATTAATTTTTACAGATTTACTAAATAGATGTTGATCAGCATCATCATTATTTTTTTAAGGTTCGTCTAGTTCATGTAAAATCAGTACTTTTCCATCTTTTGATATTGGGTTGATTGTGCTGTGTGTGTACTAGTACTCACCTCATGTAGAGGGCTGCTATGGGACTATGATCTCACAGGTCCCACAGGACCCAACACAAATTGACTCTGTTGTGTGTGGGAGCGCTTTGTCAGTATCATCATCGTTATGGGATTGAATTGAAGATGAAATTTAATTTATGAGAGGCTGTTGTTATTGGGCTTACCCATGCATGTAAATGCACTGTCCTCCAGTAAAACACATGCCTCCAAAATACAGCATCAGATGTTTCCGTTTAGTTTCTGCCTTGCTCTCCTGTCTCCCATTTCCTTTCTCTCTGTCTCTCTGTAGTCTTACGTTTTACCATCTGGTTTGTGTCTGTTATATGATAATCAACTGACATGCTCCATATCCATGTTTAGATACACTTTTATGGATTTAGTTTGAAGCAGTAGGAACTGAAAGAGCTAAATGTGTCTTATTTCCCTGTGGGAAGGGCCAGACAGATTAGAAAACATTTTTGATGGCGTGTGTGATCAGAATCACCACAGGAGTGGGCGGGAGTGGGACGGGGTTTCTGTCAGAGCAGTCAGCGATGGTCGGAAATCCTGCGGGAGCTGGTGGGTGTGGGATTGAACAAACGAGTGCTGGTCAGTGCAGCAGCTGTCAGCCACGCGGAATAGAAAAAGACATTCAGCAAAAAATGATGAGGTGTGTTTGGTGGACGCTTTGTTTGCTCAGATTTGCAGCAATTTATATCCAACAGTATATTTGCAGAATTGCAGAATAGTTCCATCATTGTGGTCCTTAGTCTTCATCTCTTTATTTCGTCATAAGTCTATTTATACTTTGAATGTCAACTGTTAATTATTTGTTTTGTTTTGTCCTACTACTTTCTACTCTCTTGCTAATGTGCATTCAGTTAACACAGATCCACCAAAGTGCACATTAGTGTTGTCAAAAATATTGAACGATCAATGCATATCGATACTAAATATTTAAAATGGTTTTAATACTAATTTTTTAATTGGCCAATATCTTCTTTACTTCTGCAGCAGCGTAGTCAGCTACTTTTGCATATACCGTTTTTAATAAATCCATTTTTTGAGAATATCCTGAAGTGTGATTTCGTGGAAAATGTTCTATTTATTTGTAATGGGCGATGCGCTGTTCTGTGGCTTACAGTATGACTGGCCAGGATTAATTCTGTTGCATGTCTCGCACATTGTTAAATGCCACTTTTGGAGTAGTTAGTGAGCAAATTAAAGTAACAGTGAATGCGTTCTTTTCCTCCCTGTCTGCCTGTCTTGTATCTGGGACAAAGATCTGATAGTGTTGCATTATATTCGAGAGATAACCTTATTTACTCCCCCTCTACCTTGACTTTGTGTATGGAGCCTCCATACGTCCTCGCGTGACCGGTGGCGGGCATCGGCCACTATCAGTGCCCAGTTCAGTCAATAATGATAGTTTGTAAAACGTGCTATCGATTAATCGATCTACCTCTAATTTCAAAGGTAGGGTCCGTAAGACTGAGCATGGCCTCAAGATTGCGCACCAATTACCTCAAGCACTAAAATCAAACCTCAAAATGCTCCTTGGCAGAACATGGCATAATTCTAATTCTCAGTATTTAGTTTATAGACTGAATGCAAGACCTTTTAATGAAAGCTGAGAAAGTGACTTCAACATAACCCAATGCTGTCATGTTGAAGTAACAATTTAGTAAATGCTTTTTGTGTGTATCTACTTTCAGAGATGAGCAGTGGAGTTGACAGCCGCCATCCAAAGCGAGCACTCATGGAGCGGGAAGAAGAGGACCATGGCATTTACCATCCCAAACTCCATCCGGTCCCAGCTCGACCCCACGGCAACCTCCACATAAACCCCTGTGCCAGCCCCAAATCCTCCCACCAGTTTATTTACCCTTAC
>CAKALG010046584.1:0-10194 GCA_916700815.1 Helicolenus hilgendorfi
AGTTTAATTTTGCTGTTTTATGTTCCAAAATGCAAATTGTCGGGTGTTTGTAATGCGTCTGTTCTGAACATGGCAGTTTGGTAATTGTCATTTTGTGCTGGTTTATAGTTTTAACCGTTAGTGAGGTGGTTGTTACATTTTATGACACCAGGTAGCTCGTCACTCCTCCTGTACCCGCAGTGGCTCTGCTCATGACTGAGAGCGTCAAAGCTTGAGCATGGCATGGCATTTATCAAGTTATCTTTATCTAGCCCCGGGACCCGGGACAACCGACCCCAGTGTTCTCTCGCTGTTGGCAGCCTTGTGTAAGCGCAATGACGCCAGTTGGATTCTGGCCAGGGTCCTCTGTTGCATCTCCTCCCTCTTTCTCATTTCCTGTATTTCCTGTCTTCACCGTCAATAAATACTCAAATTGAAAGCTTATAAATCACCTGTCAGAGAGTCCTTCAGCTTAACTGTCAAATAGGCCTTTTCGTTCCCTCTGCATCATTGTCCTCAGAACATGACGAAGGTTTTAGACTGACAGAGCATGCAAAGTTTCACACGCCTGGTCTTGTCTTGAAACTGGGCTCGTTATACTGCAGGTGATCCATCTTACATCAGGCAGCACATCTTCTTTTGTTTTTACGAAGTTGTTTTGCAGTTAAGCAAGCACTTCTTTGGAAAGTCTTCCTTTTAGGTGCATGTGGGTGCTTGTGGCCTTTTATGTGGAAAATATCCACAGTGATTTGTCAGTCCACATTGTTGTAATTCAGGTTGGGTACAGCAATAAATGTGGCCTTTGTAGCATCAGCTCAGTTGATGCTTAAAGGTGCAGTGTGTAGGATCTGGTGGCATCTAGTGGGGAGGTTGCAACCAGCTGAAACTTCTCCTGTGTGACAAGCATGCTGGAGAACTACGGTGGTCGGCGTGAAAACGCGAATGGCCCTATTTAGAGCCAGTGTTTGTGTTTGTCCGTTCTGGGCTACTGTAGAAACACAGCGGCCGTCTTCTTGAAGAGGACCTGAAAACGACTCCTTCTAAGCTAACGAAAACACGATTCTTACACTAAAGAAAACACAAGAAAACACTGCCCCCTACACACTGATTAATCTACACACTGTTCCTTTAAGTATCATTGCACTGTTTCATCATTGTTTGTGATTTTTTTTTAAACATCATCAATGACAATATCAGTTGTTTAGCTGCCAGGGCTGGACGGCAGTATTATATCTTTAAGTGGAATCTTTTCATGATGATATGATCACACGCTGTCATCTTTTTATAAAAATGTCAGTCGTCCAAATTACTGATTCCCAAAGCAAATTGCAATTAAAACAAAATTAGTTATTCAAGGTTTTGTGTTATATGATTTAATACGCAAACGTGGCACACAGGTCGTTGTGTTTTAGCATCATTTTGACGATTTTATATGTATATATAATACAGTATGTATGTCATTTTGTATGTGATATATATACTATGATATTCATTCATTCATTATCCGTAACTGCTTATCCTATTCAGGGTCGCGTGGGGGCTGGAGCCGATCCCAGTTGACATTGGGCATAGGCGGGGTACACCTTTTCAGTAATCGGTGGTTAAAAGATTCATCTGATTTTTGTGCTTTCATTGTTGCTCTTAATTTCCATTTTATTTAGTGGAGCATTTCAAATTCATTGGCCTGAAATCAATATCTATTCAGAATATCGTTTCTATCATTCGTAAGATATTGGAGGTCACTGTGTGTGTTGCTCTGTGTCCAAAATGACTGTTTGGGTCCAGCTGTGTGTCGGCCGGGGACAGACGAATCCATGTAATGGAATGATAACGAGTTTGGAGGAGAAGCTAATAAAGAAGGCGGGTAAGACCCTTACTCTTTCTGTCAGCGACAGAACCGCCGTGGCCATTGATCACAATTAGAGAAGGGAGGAAGGGACACCACGTTATTTAATAGATGAGACGGGGCGGGGCAGGCTGTGTGTTAGCGTTACGCTAGGGAGGGACGACGGCAGGAGGTATCCTTAAGTAGGGGAGGAGAAGGAGGAAAAGATGAGCAGGGTAGGAGGAGAGGAAGACGGGTGATGTGAAGGATAAAAGAAGGAAAAATAAGTGATGATGAAGGGAAGTGCTCAGGGAGTGAGAACGAGAGGAAAGTTGAGATTATCGTTGGTGAAAAGCTGAGGGAAGAAAATAAATGAGAGGGCATGGCGTGAAGGTCGGTGGGAGGACTGTTGTCCCTCTGTGCTGTGTACTTAGCATGCTGTTTTGCTTGTGTGACACGGCAAGGTCACGCCTCCCATGACGGACTGTTGTCAAGGGAACCATAGCCACCTTCCTCCTTAAAGCCACAGGCAGTCACACACACACAAACACACACAGACAAACACAAACACACACCCATTTTGACATACACTTATTCTTCTGTAATCTCCTTGAAGTACATATTGACGTTTTTATGCCTATATTTGTCATCCATATTCATTTCCATCATGGGGAAATCATGGCCGTCTTTGCATTATTGCAGACTCCCGCTGTAGTTTGAACTAATCTGTCGCTGAAATGATAATCAATAAATGGATTAGGTGCTTGTCATAAGACAACATTTTCATAATTTTTCAATTAGTCGAGTAAAAACTCTTTTTAGTTATGTAATACATTCTTTTATCTTTTTTAACATCTAAAGAGATGTTGTTTTTAGTGTGCAGGCATTTTCCTTCTCAGTGACTGTTTACCTTTCACCTCGCACGGCAGCTGGATTCTTGTGATGCTACGATGCAATAATGCGTTTGTGTCCAGCAAGCCAAGATCAATAAGCGTCCCGTGAGGAGCTACTGGCAGCTACAGGTGTGGCTTAAGTGTGTGTCACACGACGGCACGGAGAGGGGACTGTTTGTTCTAAACAACAATGGCAGCACCACAAGAGGTTAGATGCTGCAGTAGCATCAGTTCTATCAGAACTGGAGAATACGTTTTCACTGTAAGAAGAGCAAAGAACGGCACTGAAGGTGATGTTTTCGCTCTTCCCCCGACTGGCTTCGGCAAGGGTTTGATTGACAGATGGTTCATCCAATCACCTGTTAGGTATTTTTTTTTTTTTAAAGTGCCTGCCATTTTCCAAACACTTTTCCAACGGCTTCTCAGACAGTTCTGTGTAACAAACCATCTGGCAGGTCAGGTTAGTTTACTTTGGTTCACACTAATACTACTTCTTGAGAAGCCTGAATTTAAGAGTGCAAACATTTTCCCATCGCTTGTGATTGTGAATTGAATCTTTTGGGTTTTGGACAAAACAAGCAATTTGAAGAAGTCACTCCGGGCTCTGGGAAATTGTCATTTTTCACTATTTTTTGACATTTTACAAACTAAAGATTATTCAATAAATTAGGGGGAAAGCCCATAACATCACAGATAAATCAATTAAATCAAACCTAAATGAGCCATTCCTGTTTTTTTTACATCATGCTTTTCCTCCTTTAATATTGTTTTATGGCTCAATTTGTGTGTGTACGACAACATTTGCCGTCTTTGACAGATGCGCTGTCCTTCTAAAGAGACTGGCCTTTCCAGAATGTCAAGAGGTCAATCTTCCCACAGACATTATTGAACCGCTCTCTACCTCCGTCAGCTCCCTCCTTTCATCCACCCATGCCTTCTTCTCTTCAGCTAATAAACAAACAAATAGCAGCGACTGCTGGGGAGACAGGAGGAGATGGCAGCCGGAGGGGTATTAAACATTTATTTAGTGGTGGCGAGTCATGCAGGGAGGTCTTTCCCCGGTTTGTCCTGTAGAAGCATCAAGGCTTTCTATGACAAATTGATGCACTCAGTAGCCCACTGAGGACAAACACAAACACACTGATCTAAACACCCTGCAGACGGACGTCTTTCCTGTCTTTTATTATGTAACTGCAGCACAGATTCACAACACAGGTCAGGGGCATAAATAAAGGTCCCACATTTGGACTTGACAATAAAGGATGCATTAGATTGATTAATCAGTTAATTTAAAAAAATGTGAAAAATGCCCTTAAAGGTTCTCAGAGCTCTACGTGACTTCTCTGAATATTTTTTTTTTCCAAAAAAACCCCCAATATATTCAATTTAAAATGATGTAAAACAGAGAAAAAATTGACCATTATAAAGAACACATTTTTGGCATTTTTGCGTGACTTAAAATCAAAATATACAAAACAATCTCCACTCTAAGTCCACTTACTTCCTTGTTAAGGAGCTTTTGACCGTATCACATGATCATCTCATCTCAAAAAACCATCCAAATATATATACTCACTGTACACTCCTAACGTCCTCTTCACTGGAACTACAGTTTGTACAATTAAAGAAGTGAAACTAGTGTGTTGCAAGGTTTTTCAAGAGATGTGTGTTGTCCTAGTAGGAGATTTTTCTTTTTTTTTTAAATCCTATGGAACCAGCAGCGATTAGAGGAACTGCAACTCGAGGCACTTCCACATCGGCTTTAACGTTCACTTGTGGTGGCTGCGGCTTGGTCCAGACATTATTGATAGTCCAGTTAAAACTGTGGCGGGGAAATCTGTGTGTGCTTTATTGATCATGTGATGTCAAGCGCGCCGTAACTGGAAAGCTGCTCCTCTGATCTCACATTCTCGAGGCGGCTTGTTGTTTTACGAAGCAGTTGCAGAGGCACGTTACCCAACAAGGACACACAGGAAATATCGACTTTCAGATGTGGAACGGAGCATCTGCTAATACTTTTTACAGTTTGTTTAATCCTCAGTAGGTGTCGGAAGGGTGGGGCTGGTGGCAGGAAGTTTGAACAACCACAGAAAAAAAAGCACACTTTTGAGTAATTACTACTTTACACCCCCTGAAGTAAACGTCCCACCCAGCTAGAGACAAACAGCTACTTTACTTACAGCTGCTTTTAAGTTTATAGTCCAGGTCTTAAAGGCTCAGTTAATGACGTCACCTTGTGCTCTAGGGTGCTGTTAGTGGCATTTTTCACAATTTACAGATCAAACAATTAATAAAGAGAATAATAGGCAGATTAATCAATAATTAGAATTGTTAGTTGCAGCCCAAAACCTACATGCACTGTTCCTTTTGCTGGAAATACTCACTAGAGCAGTGTTTCCCAACCTTTTTTTCTAGGGACACACCTTTTTAAAAATGAAAAACTATTGCGACCCAATTCAAAATAGGACTTATCTATAAATCAACGAATTTTGTTCATTTTTTTAAAGCAAAAATACTACAAATTCTCTGGTTTTAGCTTCTCTATTGTGAGATTGGTTTGCTGCCTTTCATTATCATATGTGTTTAGCTGCAACGATTAATCAATTAGTTGTCAACTATTAAATTAAACGACAACTATTTTGATAATCGCTTTATCGGTTTGAGTACATTTTTAAGAAAAAAAAAAGTATCTAAATTCTCCGACTCAAGCTTTTTAAATGTGAATATTTGATAGTTTCTTTACTCCTCTATGACCGCAGATTGAATATCTTTGAGTAGTGGACAAAACAAGACTTTTGAGGACGTCATCTTTGGCTTTGGGAAACACTGATTGACATTTTTCACCATTTTCTGACACTTTATAGACCAAACTACTAGTTGACTAATCAGTATGTTGAATATCTTTGGGTTTTGACCTGGTGATCAGACAAAATGAGTAAATTTTAAGATGTCGCAAGGAATTATGATCCTGTATAAAATCCTGTATTTTTGGACTCTTTATAGACCAAACAACTGATAAAAGAATCGGCAGATTAATTGATATGTAAATATATGCCTACTTTTTAAGTCATATTTTAACCTCAACTTTGTTTGTATACTTTAAATACAATGCAGTTGATCTAAATGCTGAGGTGAAGAGAGAAAGAAAGTTAAGTTAGCGTGACACCAATGCAGGTTTTTCACTACGACATTAATCCAATAGAACTGTTGAAATGAACATATTTACTACAACATGTCAGACTTGTTGACATTCAGTGGATGAATACATAAACAAGTATAAAGAACAGTTTCGGGTCCAAGAGATCCTATTGGGAATTAATCAAAATCCTGGCTTAGCTTAGACTCCCCAAACAAGACAAATTGGTTTGTTGTTTTTCCCCATTATGCTTTGCGGCCTATAATTATATCCCGGCTGTTTCGGTGTACAGTAGAAGCAGGTTTGTAATTATTTGTGCAAGAAACACGATACCGTGCTCACATTTCTCCGTTCTTTTCTGTACAATCAAATGCATTGTTTTCCTAGACAGCTGTACTGCTCCTCGCCATCATTGCTCCTGTGTGTTTTCCTTTAAATCCTCCTTTGCTCTCGTCTGTTCTTTTGTCCAGATTGATAATAATGCGTAGTGACTGTCGAGGTGTAGTGACAGGCTGTCGAGGAGACGGTTCCAGGGAAGTGAGAAATGGACCGGAGAGAGGAAGCGTTTGTGGCAGGCGGACTGTTTTGACCTTAACAATGTGATTCCCCTCGTCAGCTGTGATGACAAGTGCTGTAACTGTCGAGGCTCGAGCTGATTGTCTCGTCCAGGAGGGGATTTTTACAGTAGTTGAGTAAAGAGTGCAGGGGGCCAGCTGCCGAGGTGCCGTGGCAATTTCCCGGTGAGAGAAGTTTCAGAAAATGAATAAAAACAGCAGTCAAGGACTGTGGTTGTTATTTCCATTCCTCTTTTTGTTTTCTACATATAATCAGAGGTGTAGACTCGAGTCACATGACAAAATGAAAAAAGACCTGCAACTCTATTTGGACTTTAACACTCATGACTTCACTGGATTTGAGTGTTTTGACTTGAAAATACGTGATACCTTCCCTCCAAGCCCAAATATTAAAAAGTAGCCTATGTTATTTTACAAGTGTGTGCATGAAGGCCATCAACTGCCCGGTTGTCAGAGATGTTGGGTTTATTGAGTTTTTGAGAGATCCTTTATTGATTTGTTTTGGGAAGAGGATTTACTTGCAGGGAAAGAACTGAACTGAACAAACTGGATTTCTGTCTTTTGTTGTTCATCGCTGAATCCTCAAAAAGTGGAGTTTTTTTGTTGAACTTGGGACTGTTTGAATGTTTGTTTGGGAATTACATTTGATCGTCTTACACTCAATTCCCCAGTTCCACTTTGTTTGAACCATGGGACTTGACTAGGGACTTGACAGTCTTGACTTGGGATTTGACTGTGGACTTGTCAGTCTTAACCTGGGGCTTGTCAGTCTTGATTTGGGACTTGACAAGAGACTTGTCAGTTTTGACATTTGGACTTGACTAGGGACTTGACTTGGGACTTGTCATTCTTGACTTGGGACTTGACTCAGGACTTGGCAGTCTTGACTTGGGACTTGACAAGGGACTTGTCAGTTTTGACATTTGGACTTGTCAGTCTTGACTTGGGACTTGACTAGGGACCTGACTAGGAACTTGACTTGGGACTTGTAAGTTTTGACTTGGGACTTGACTGGGGACTTGTCTTGGGACTTGTTAGTATTGACTTGGGACTTGACTAGGGACTTAACTTGGGACTTGACTCTGGACTTGCTAGTCTAGACTTGGGGACTTGACTAGGGACTTGTCAGTCTAGAATTCGGACTTAACTATGAATTTGTCAGCCTTGACTTGGGATTTGACTCTGAAGTTGACTTGGGCCTTGAGTGTAAAGACTTGAGACTTACTTGAGACTTGCAAAACAATGACTTGGTCCCACCTCTGCATGAGGTTACTGTACATGACAGTTCTTCTGTTGTCAGCTGCTTCCCGTGTTCAGAAGATGTTTGATCCGTAACCTAATAGTGGTGAAGAGTCAAACTGAAATTCAGCATGATGCTTTAATGGAGGGCTCGCGTTTCAGCCGAGTACTGATGTGGTAATGCAGGAGTCCCTCTGGCACTTGCATCCATTTACTGAGCAAAAATGAAGTACAGCTTGGCTATTTATTCAGACTAAGTTCATCTCAAGGGGAATTTGTTGTATCATGCGAGTAATAATCCACTGAGCAGTTGATTAAGAGACCAGTTTGTGCACCAATTTGAGAGATTCTACTTCATTTTCTTGACATTTCTCTGGTCCTGATTGTGAGTAGATTTAAGGCCCCGAACAGCGAGCACCATCAGTATGACATCTTATTTGAGTTTTGATTCATCATATAAGGTTCGGAGTTTTAAGGACCCTCCAGAAGCTATAACCTACAGCTAAGATGTCCGACGATGAAGGCCCCAGTGGTGTCGTAAACATTTACCGTCTCGTCGGCTCTGTGATTGATCGCACTCACTGGGAGGGAGACGCTACCGAGCAGGTACAGACCAATGATGTCCTCCTGCTGATGTGCGCCAGCTGCCAAGATCGACATCAAATAGCAACTCCCCTGAAAGATGTGTTACAGTTGAAGGGATCCAGAGAGACATTTTTTTTGGATAATTGATTAATCGTTTAAGTCATTTTTCAAGCAAAAATCTCATTGTCTTGTTTCAGCCTCTCGATTGTGAGGATTTGCTGCTTTTTTTCTTACGTGGCTTTTTTGAAGGTCAGTTTTTGACCTTTTATCCTATCCTTTTCTCTTTAAAACAATTCTGTCTTGAAGCCACAACTTCCAGTTCACCACTGACTCGACTGCGAGACTGTCTCACTCCTTCTCCCCTATCCGTTTTCCTCCCTAATGGTTTTACCCTGTGTGCTCCACTCTCTCCCAAATCGACCCCTGGCCACCCCAGCCTCCTCTCCACCTTGATTCACTCCACTCTGATCCAGCAGGTGTAAGCAGAAGCTGCACTTAGCTGGCCCTTTTTCTATCAGAGGAGAAATTGATTTGTTTTTTATTCATAGGTTTAGCCTCTCCTGGCCACTTTGATCTGGCGCAGAGAGCCTCGGGACCGAGGAGGACGGTTGCATCAGCAGTCGGGCCACTTGTCCGTTTTTTTTTTTTTTTTTTGAGTGTTGGGGATGGGAGCGCTGAAAGAAAGATGAAAGGCAGTAAGTGGGGTGTCTCTGGAGGACGGCCCAGGTGAGATGAGAGGGTGGAGAGGTGTGTTCTGCTCTGTCCACTCTGTCTGCCTTTAATCTAAAGTTGGTGTGTTTGTGTATCGGCACTATGTCCTGCCTGTGACTATTGATCTGTGTAGAGCTTGGCTGATTGTGCTCATTATCGATGGTATTGATTGCTTTTTCGCTATTGTTCAGAGTCACGTGGAATGGATTATTATTTGATTGCAGGCTATATACAGAGCCTACCCATGGGACACTTAGATTCATAGCGTACTGATGGAGGTGGGGCTTTTAAAATGCGATATAAACAGCAGCGGCAGGGAGTTATTGCAGCAGTTACAGGATGCAGCAACAGTAGCGAAAGAGTGCGCAGCAGGGCACTGACGGCATATAGCAAAGGTTGCACTGTATGTTGCAATGAGAAGAAGAATATGTCATGTGTCAAGCTGAATCAGCTCATAGCCTTTGCTTCATTATTTAGTGATTTTAAGTTTATAAAATCGCAGAATATAGCGAAAATTGTACCTGATCCAAAGGTAACGCCTTATTATTTCTTATTTTATTCACCCAAAACAGTTAATTAAAATGTTATAAAACACACAAAAGCAGCACATTTTCATTTAACGGATGGGAGGATTTAGGATTTCATTATGGATCGCAATAAAAAAACACGCACAATAATTGATCGTTGTGAATTTCCATTATCTGTATAATCACGAGTATTCTCATGAGTGACTTAAAAAGCTGTCTAGCTGCTTGCTATCATCGAAGAGTAGTGAAAAATAGAGCCTGATTTACAATGTTGCTATTATTTATTTATTTATTTATTTGTATTCTTTTTTTTATGCAGGAGGACTTTATGATTCATAATAACCTTACTTAAGATTGTTTGTTTTTCACTAAAAATTATGTTCTCTAAAATAAGATGTGCCCTATCTGTTTGTTTGTTAACTAAATGTAAGGTTAAGTGATCGCAGTATGCTTTAGTGCCATTTTAACAGTTTAAGCATGTTTTGATGTTTATTGGGATAATACCGCAATTATTTTGGCCAGGATAATCATGACATGAAATTTTCATATTGTTCCGAGTCTACTTCATTTTTGGTCATTTTAACTTAATAAATGACTTAAACTTTTACTTGGTTATCATTTTTTTTTGCAACAATAGTACATACTGTATTTGTCCTACGTATCCCTTCGATTTTTTGTCACTTATTTTATTTCTTATTTTAGACGAGGGAATAGTGCATTTTTT
>CAKALG010046586.1:2328-18284 GCA_916700815.1 Helicolenus hilgendorfi
GACTTTTTGGTGACTCAACCAGGAGATATAAGGGACCAAATGGCACAGTGCCAATATACACCATTACATGCAAACAATGGCCTTTAAACGCAGCTCTAGTTTGTGCTGTTCTCTGAAACCAAAGTGAACCGTAGTGGGTGTTACTTTACTGGCAAAGCCGACAGCAAACACGTCACACTTAACAGGAAGAACAGGTTGTGCTCTAGCTGGTTTCTCCATGCAAATGTGGTGTGCATGCAACAAAATACACGCTCACGACATACTTGAAAAGCGTCCGCATACAGGCATACAGAGTCTAGTTAGAGCTCTGTCGTGTTAGTGCTCGCACTCACACCCACTCATGTATGTCATGCTCTGACTCTGTAACACTTGGCTTAAAAGCTGAAGCGTGTCCTCACTTTACTTCTGTCCTGAGGTGTCCAGCATGCACTGACGAGAGCTGTTTTGCAAGCGCTCAATGGTTGGGAAGTAGGTAATTAGCACTGTGAATTTGGTGTACATTACGTCGCTATTTTTGACATTAATGTTCAAGGACATGAAGACATGTCAGCATACAAGTGAAAACAAGTGCCTATTCATTGTCAAGAGAGATCAGGACCAGAATCAATAGTGTAGATCAGAAGTTTACTCTTGAACCGGGACCCCAGGAGTCCCCTAAACAGTGGAGTAGTTCAACACATTCCTCAGCCTGAGTAAAGCCATACCTGCCAACACTGACTGCTGAAGAGAGAGGGATTTTCCAGCAGAATAAGCCCTTATCCCAACACTCACACACTGACTTGTTTTTTTCTTTCTTAGGAACCCTCTGGGTTACTCACAGAACTATTCAGTCTTCTAGCTGAGCTGATCAGAAATACAAACCAATAATAAAAGGAGATAGGGTCCCGCTTTCAAGCCTGCTGAGTGAAATCTAATAGCTAGCTTCATCCTGCAGATTTAATCTGGCTGGTTATTAAAGTTTGCTTTGTGAAATGTGTCTCTAGTCTAAATTATGATATGTGGAGTTAATGTCTGGGAGCCTGCAGACTACAGGGAAACATGAATTTAGGGTACAGGAGTGCAAAAGCAACCAGGTCAGGATACACAGTGTAGTGGCCTAGCTCTACTATGATTACATTTTTTTTTGGCCGATTCAGCATTTTGAATCGGTGGCGGAACCCGTCGGTGAGAGAAATCACTCTGATTGGCTGCTCAGCTTAAGCGAATCAGTGCACAAGGACGAATATTGACTACCGCTACCTGCTGGTATGAAGAGTTATTTCATCTCACGCAGGCGCAGGACGTACGTGGTAGTTGGCCATTGGCTGTAGTCTTTGCTGTGTGTTCGAGTGCAATTTTTTGGCCAAGGCAACACAACAGGTGGCCTTCGTTGCCGCTAGATCTCCGATGTCGGTTTGGTGTCTCTAGGCCTTAATACAAGTTCATATTTATGCACTGCGCAGGTTCAGAAAATCAAAAATGCATAGCTTCCAAGTTACAAGACAGGTTATATTTATTGCCTCTTGAAACTTTTATATTTCGGACATAACAATTTTCACCACCATATGACTGCCACAGAGGGAGCATGCAGCTATAGAGCATATTATAAATAACTGATCAGCTGGAGCAGACATGGAAGATGGGGGAACAAAAGTGAAAGCAGGAGTGTTGACAGTGTGTACAGCAGGTGTCATTATTCATAGAGGACCTCACATAGGATGCACATGTCGACGCATGCCACACTAAAGAATTCAACAACAGTTACATAAGCGATCAATGGATGAGAGGTTCCCAATAGGACTTCCTGTTGGTGTTGCAGACATGCATCAATACAATTGAATTAATTCAGAGGGCTGCTGGACATACACATTGACAAAATGCTAATGCTTGCTAATACCAGCAAACTGCCAATACAAATACAAAATGAGACGGCACAATCTCACGGCCAATCAAAATATGATGTTAAACAGCCATTCGTTTCTCTATGACTATTAACCAACTCAGTGTACAGTAATACTATTAAGTAAAACAACTATTTCAGCTGCTGTATTGAATCTGTCAGCGTTTCATCTCTCAGTTATCAATTTCCTGAAATGCTTGAAATTAATATTGAAGAATCGAGCACAACTCCTGCACCTTCACAACTGCTGTCAGAACTTTCCGTTGCGCTCCGAGGCCTACATGTGACAACGTCAGAGTCGATATGTCAACTCCAGCACCCGGGCGAGATGATGTAATACCGATCCGTGACTCAGACTCGCGACACAAGGCATCGGCAACTGCACACATATTCACTGACATGCTTCATCCAACTGTCAGGATTCAATAGTGATCTTTCTCCCTCTGAACGTGTCAATCAAAGCCCCGTCAGCAGCTCCTGCCCGAAGCTACTCCATCTCCGTCTCCAGCTACTCGGTATCATAAGTGCTGAGCTAAGCTGGAGTGGGAAGAGGGACAGGGAGTGCTGTTTTCAGCAGCAAGGATTCCCCAACCGTTGTTCTTTCATCCGCAGGCCAACACACCGCTGACCTCCGGCCCTAACCTTTGACTCCTTTGTCTGTGTGTGTTTGTGGGTGTGTGTCTTTCTGTGTGTGTCCCAGGGGAACTCTTTAACAATGAACTATACACTGCTTTCAAAGCACCAAAGTTATAATTAGCCACACACAGAGTAGCAGAGGTAACTAGCTTTTAGCCACATAATGATACAGTAGGGCTGTCAACAAATATTCTAAATTAGAAAAGATATTTGAATTGTTCAGACGTATGTGTTTTTTTTTTAGAACACATATTCAAATGTCAATTTTGGCCATTTTTGACAGCCCAATTATACAAAAATACATGATTCTGAATAGATGTTTAGTCTCACATCACTGGTTGTAGCTTGTATATTATAGTATTGTTAATACAGTGAGTGCAAGTGATCAAGTGTGTGGGATGCTTTGGTTCCTTCTCAGTCAATAGTGTATGATCCAACACACAATAAGTCAATAAAACCTTAAGGTGTGCAAGAAAAGTCATATAATTCCACCTGACATTTGAAGGGTTAATACGTTCTATCGTACCTCATGGTGTGGGTGAGTATTAAGGGCTGTGATTGCCACCTCCAACACAAATTACTACATACTCATCAATGCACTAATGACAGGGTGTTTGAATGCTTCCCACTGAGTGTGTACGAGTGCGTACTTGTGGTGGGGGTGTTTATTTCTTCATATCTTATCAGGATCAGATGTGTGCCCGAACGCCTTTAGTAAGCCATGCTGTTCCAACTTTGGGCTTTGGCTTTATTAATTATTTACTAATGCTTTAAGTCTGGCCTACACTAAAAAATGTGAGATACCCCACACATAACGACATGTTATATTCAATTTAACCGTTTTGTTCCTGTAGTGTGTGGAGAGCAACGATTTGGCCAAAACAGCGCACCACACACTAACAGATTCAATTCATGAACAACGAGAGTAAGAAAGAGATCAAACATGACTTTAGTGAAACAAACATTGCGGACAATGGGCAGGAAGAATTAGCAATGTCATTTTCGCACTATTTTGTACTGAAAATTCATGAAGAAAAAAGAAAAATAATGTCGGAACCCATGTTGAATAAACTCAACAATTTGTGCCACAAACCAACAAGTTTGTTGTTCATAGAATAACTAATAATAATTAATGTTGTGGGATTATTTATACATTATTATTACATAAATAAAACTCTAAAAAACTAAGCATTCGAATACTGAGTTGGAGGTTGAATATCATGGCAGCGGTCAAAGTTTCGAAGCTTTGAATCCAAACGGGTCAGCCCTAACAAAAATATGAAGTTTACTACTAACAGAATCAAAAGACAAAACCTGCAAACTTAACTTTTGACATTTTTACTTTGACATAATCGATTAATTGACTGAACATTAATAAAGGCGTTAGATACAACTGTTAAACTCTTCGTCGTGTACTTCCCTCTCTATGTGTGTGTATGTGGATCTCCCGGTCTGGGACGTATCGCGAGCGGTGATGTTTGAAATTCCCTCTCTGCTCCGTGGGACTGTGTCTTTATTCAGCGGGTCTTATCTGAAATGAGGTGCTTTATTCTTCTTCTGTACTACTCTGTCTCTCTCTCTCGTCGTTACAAACACACATACCTGCAGTGCAACCCCGGCACCATCCTTCCACATACTCACATCCTCGCATCCAGACCTGGCGTCCCACTGTTGGCATGGGGACCGTTTCAGCCCTGTCAGCACTTCTGAGGTCTGCTTAGAAGCGAGGCAATTTGCCCTCCTCCCCATCCCCATCCCCATCCTTCACTCTTCCTATCCCTCCACCCCTCCTGCTTTTCAAGACGAAAAAAAAAAATCCCAAGCTCCATTCTCAAGAGGCATGACTATTCCTCCTCCTATTCTTTCTCTCAGATTCATTCACCCACAATGTTTGGCGCTGGAAACCTCCTCTCCTCCTCCTCTCACTCCCACTCTGCACAGCCTTTATGACTGTGTGTGTGCATGCACTTGCTTCTTCCCCAGACTGAGAGTTGGTGGCGGGGGAAACGAAGGATGCATCTGCTGCTGATTTCAACCACACAGGATGAGTTAAATGCAGACAGCTGATATTCCCCCCAAATCTCCTTGGGGGACTCAAGGAGCTAGTTTGAAGTATAGATTGAGCTAAGCCACAAAAGGAAGGAAGCGATCGCTCTGAGGATTATCACTTGCAGGTATCCTGAAACGTCTTACTTAATGAGCAGGATTTGACCTTTATGCTTCTGCTGCAGGCATGTTAATAACATGAGCGTGAAGACAGCAGGAATAAAAACCCATTTAAAACAACGTCTGACAGTAGGCAGTTGGAAAAATATTAGTACTTTTACCGTTGAACTTTATGGCCGACAAATGATGCGATAATAACGTGACACTTCCCCCTCAGGGAAATTCTCCCAGCACAAGGCTGAGCTATAAAGCAGCTGGCCGGGATTCAGCGTGTTGCTTAAAGACACTTCAGCAGGGAGGCTTCAAACAGAGTCCGCTGGCTGAATGATAATCTTATATTACACAAGAAAAACACTATTAGGACTGACCCGTAACACTGCGACTAAAGTTCATATTCAGAAGTCTCACACATCCACACAGATGGTGATGTAACACAAGACCGTCTATGAACGTTTTAGAATTAGCTACTGGTTGGAAAATTTGAGATTTGACTCATGATTATGTCCACAATCAACGGCAATTCCTTGTGAAGCGCTATACTTAAGACTGAATGTCATATACGTAGTAGGGGTTGGGGAAAAAAATCAATTTACCTATGTATCACAAATATTGTTCCGATTATAAAATCGTTTTTTTAATGCCAGAATCAATATATTTGCTTAATTTGAGTCTATGCGGAGGTAGAAGGAAGTTACCGTTTTACTGTTGTAGTCAAAGTAACGTGATGTCATATCCGTTACGTATACGTCACCAAAATAAAACGCAGCCGGCTGCAGTGAGCCGAAATGACAAAGCAGAAAATAGCGGAGGGTCTTCGTGGATACGACCTGCACCCTCACATTTTTATTCCAACGTGGTAAACACTACACATACAGTACAGTAAAGTATTGCCAGGAAAAGCAGAGTGCATGCTAAGTCTGTTATGGACAGGAAACGCTATCGTATTGCGGTAACACGGCGGTCAAGCCAACCACCACTCGCATCTCTGTAGTCAAAATCGGCAGATGCTACAACTGCCATATACTGACATTAAAAATTGCAATACATATCCAATCGGCACCCAAGTATCGTGAAAGTATAGAATCATGAGATGTATCGTCCCAGCCCTAATGATTATGTCCATAATCCTGGGAAATTCCTAGTGATGCGCTATACTTAGATGCTGTAGCTTTGACTGGACCTCATATACATCGACTCACCTCTAACTTCCTCACGGTATTAACCCAACAACATAATGGACCTGCTGTTGAGGGGATCAGCTGAACTTGGACGCAGGCACAGCTGGGTTAGCTGATCTCCGCGTGGAGGGGCACATTACGTGGTTTATCCTTTCTATACATAGACTTGGAATTATTCTTAGAGCCACCCACCACGCATTAGCAGCAAAGATGACAGACATAAACCTGCCAGACAGAGGGGGAAGTATCACGTCTAAGACCGGGTGAACCCAACTAAGCGCTTTTTATACGCCTTTTAATTTGCGGAATGGCTTACCCACGAGATGCCGACATAAATCTTTATGATGGGATGTTCATAACCCACAGTGCAGTCAGTAAGCCAATGTGAGATAAGTCATAACAGGATAGTGTCTTGAGAGGGTCAGGGTAAGCTGATAAAATCACCTGATGATGACCACAGACTTAAGGTCATAGTTTAGCCTCCTTTTAAAGCACCACTACATCAGTAAGTGTGACATAATGGGGTTGTAGCAGCAATGCAATTACTGACCAGCAGAAGAGCACCTAGCCTTCTCCTCAACTTACTATTGCTTTCATTACTGATCACACTGTCCATTTTCCAATTACTCATTTAGTCCATACAATATTATAAAATACTGGCAGAAGACACAATTTCCCAGAGCTCAAGCTGACGTCTGAAACCCAAATGTGTTTCAATTTACAGTTATATAAAACAGAGAAATCAGCAAATCCTCACATTTTAAAAGCTGGAACCAGCGAATGTTTGTCATTTTTGCTTGATAAATGACTACTCTTTCTGATTACACTACTACACTCATCAAAATTGGCAATTCATTTTCCCAATCAACCAATTGATATCTCATTTCACCGTTCTTTAAAGAACATAAAGTCAGCATTAGTTTTTGGTCAGACCTCCATTATCATCATGAGGCAATTTAGTGCAAACTGAGATAAACAGCTTTACCAAGCAACGATAATGTGACACACAAACATTAATAGGCAGTTTATGTTCGCTGTGATGGATTGCAGAACATAAAGACGTGTCGGGAGTGCGCTTATAGAGTTTCATACTACAGTATAGAGAAATCAATGGGTGTCAATCGCTGCCTGGAACTATAGGAAAAATGCATCAAAAAGCTGTACAATATGTAGGCCTATTTTAAAAATGGTCAGCAAAAATGTATACATGAGTTAAAGTTAAAGACTTGCAATTGATTAGACTAGACATCTTTGTGGTTTTCAAATTTGGGTTTGTAGATTTCCATTGAAACTTGGAAAGGAAACTGTGCCAGTTTAACTTTATTCTGATCAAGTTTTACCTCCTTAACTTTAACTCTTGTATTCCTTTACATGTTTGCCAGCGATTTTTAAAATACATTTTTTTATGCATTTTTCCTATAGTTCCAGACAGACATTGGCTCCCATTGTTTTCTCTTTAGTATGAAACTCTTCTTTTTATGTTTTGCCATCTATTTCATAATCAAAATGTCATACTTGGCCTATACAGCAATGTTCTCAAATCAAATTAATAAAACCAGAAGTAGCAGCCTTTAAGAACACTCTTAAACGATGCTCTTTTTTTTGTTGATCAAAACCCCTGAGGAAATAGATGGATGTCAATGGGTTAAGTGTGAAATTCTCTCACCATGTCCGCTAGGGCGAAATTAATGAAAGCAGAAGTAGCAGCCTTTAAGAACACTCTTAAACGATGCTCTTTTTTTGTCAAAACCACTGAGGAAATAGATGGATGTCAATGGGTTAAGTGTGAAATTCTCTCACCATGTCCGCTAGGGCGAAATTAATAAAACCAGAAGTAGCAGTATTTAAGAACACTCTTAAACGATGCTGTGTTTTTGGTCAAAACCCCGAAACCCTGAGGAAATAGATGGATATAAATGGGTGAAAGTGTGAAATTCTCTCACCATGTCCGCTAGGGCGAAATTAATGAAACCAGAAGTAGCAGTATTTAAGAACACTCTTAAACGATGCTCTTTTTTGGTCAAAACCCTGAAACCCCGAGGAAATAGATGGATGTAAATGGGTTAAGTGTGAAATTCTCTCACTATGTCTGCTTGGGTGAAATTAATAAAACCGGAAGTAGCAGCCTTTAAGAACACTCTTAAACAATGCTCTTTTTTTGTCAAAACCCCTGAGGAAATAGGTGGATGTAAATGGGTTAAGTGTGAAATTCTCTCACTATGTCCGCTTGGGTGAAATTAATAAAACCGGAAGTAGCAGCCTTTAAGAACACTCTTAAACAATGCTCTTTTTTTGGTCAAAACCCCGAAACCCTGAAACCCAGAGGAAATAGATGGATGTAAATGGTAAAGTGTGAAATTTTCTCACCATGTCCGCTGGGGTGAAATTAATAAAACCAGAAGTAGCAGGCTTTAAGAACACTCTTAAACGATGCTCTTTTTTTGGTCAAAACCCTGAAACCCTGAGGAAATAGATGGATGTAAATGGGTAAAGTGTGAAATTCTCTCACCATGTCCGCTGGGGTGCTGCTGCTGCCCGTCATCGTGAAGGTTTTCCCGGTCCTCGTAGGGGGGTTCACACACACTCACACAACACAAGACAAGGACACAGATATCCCCTCTTTTCGTTTCTCTTGTAAGAGCTCAAACAGACGTCGTTTTGTTGGGGTTTACGAGCAGCAGGAAACAAAAACACAACGTATTCCCGGTGACTTCGCTCTCTCTCCACAGTCACAACACTGAGAGGTAGTCGAGACGTGTGACGACGCTTCTTCTTCCTCTCTATTGCACAATCATGTCGTTGATCATTTCCACACTTAATTGGGGTAAATTTCGGAGGTGTAGTTTAATGTAAGCTGTCGACCCGAGGGCCTCCTCCGACCCTCCAACACATGAAGAATCTCCTGCTTTAGAAAAGGTGCCTACGCCATGCGAAAAAAAACCCAACACTGCTGGCACATCCGGACACGGATCTTTTTCCTCCTCTCTTTGGTGTGAAAAAGAACCACAAATATCCGCAAGGTTACCGGTTACCGTCCTGTTATAAACTATAAACTCTTCCACCGGTTGGTAGAAAAACGCGTCACACGGTGAAGCTGTCGGTCCTTCTCTTTAAACCGGGAGTTTGTGATGATTGTTAACGTTACCGACTGCGTCGCTGTACCTTTACGAGCCGTTCAGCTGTCATCCTGCCGTTCTGAACACTAACGGCAAGAGGCACGGGACTTCCGGTTATGGCTTTACAAAGTAAAACTCAGTATGCGCATTTCTTTTTACTTTTTGGTGATTTTCAGAATCAGAATCAGAATTGTGTTTATTGCCAGGAGTAAGAGATTTACACTAGGAATTTGCTTTGGTGATGTTGGTGCAAGTCAACAGTATAACAGTATAATAACAAAAGAATAGATAAAGATGTTAGAATAGAATAGAAAACAATAATAAAAAAAATTAATTTAAATCTAAGAATATACAATATACAAATAAGCTATAAACAAAAATAAACATGATATAAACAGATAGTGCAAATATTGTCAGAGTGCAATTATTTTTAATATTGTATATTTTTAATATTATAATATTACTTTAAGAGCATAGGTTTGGTTTCAGAGGGGTCATATAAAGATTAGATTCAACTTTATTGTCGTGACTTTTAAATCACTTTTAAAAACTCACTTTTTTAGAATTGCTTTTCTGTGATTTTATTTATGTTTTAGGACATTTTAGTCATTGGGGTTTTATGTGTTTAGTTATGGGCTTTTAGTACATTTCATTATCCTATTGTGTTTAAAATGTGTTTTTTTGTAAAGCACTTTGTAACTATGTTTTGAAAGGTGCTATATAAATAAAGATTATTAATATTATTATTATTATCCATAGTTCTGTTATAAAAGTGGGGGCACAAAAATAAAATGTTACCCCCATCCTTAGTAGAAATTATATATTTTAATTATTTATAAAATATGAATGACTGAACACATAACAGCTATATGTGTGCATGTACACAGCCGAGGGGGGAAATAGGGTTGCATTCATCCAACTCTGCATCCTCAAAGTAAAACAAGCAATTATTGACATATACTTTGCTGTTACATTCATCAAATGATCACATTATCTTATATCAGCGTGCTCTTTTTGATATATCCTTTATCCTGACAAAGAGTTTTCAAACAAGCAAAGTGATAAATACTTGGATTGACAGCCTCACAGTGGTTCAGGAAGTATTCAGATCATTTGCTTAAATGAAAGTAAACAGTCACATGCCATGGTTTCAGTCGTGTGAGGACGGCAGCTTCACCTCAGTTTACTTTTGTGCACATTAAACCGCCTCAATGCCACATGCACACCTCACATTAGTGATTTTACTCATACTCACACTACAAGCCTTGTTCAGTTACACCTTTAATTAATTTGCTTTTTAAATAAATTACTTTTGCTAAACAATTGAAATATCCCATATTTGTCATGGCTCAAAAGCCAGGTTGTGACACCATTACAAGAAAAAGTCCTACATTCAAAGTTCGAATTAAGTAAAGGTAAGTATCAGTAACAAACCTTATGACTTTTTTCTCGTTATATTATGACTTTATTCTCGTAAAGTTACAACTTTTTTTCTCTTAAAGTTATGACTTAATTCTCGTGAATTTCTTACTTTATCCTCGTAAACTTCTGACTTTTTTTCTCTTAAAGTTATGACTTTATTCCCGCAATATTACAACTTTTTTTCTCCTAAAGTTATGACTTTATTCTCGTAATATTACGACTTTTTTTCTCCTAAAGTTATGACTTTATTCTCGTAATATTACGACTTTTTTTCTCCTAAAGTTATGACTTTATTCTCGCAATATTACGACTTTTTTTCTCCTAAAGTTATGACTTTTTTCTCGTAACATTACGACTTTTTTCTCGTAATATTATGACTTTATTCTGGAAATCTCAGATGTTTTTTCCCTCAATGTGGCCCTAATACTCCGTAGTACATTAGCTCTTTGGCCCTCACTGCATTAGACTTATATACTATATACTTAGACTATAAACCGCGTTACCTTCATCACGATGCTCAAATGTTTTGTGGCTCTAGACAGATTCTTTTTTCTTTTCTTTTTTTTTTGCCTTAAATGGCTCTTTTGATAGTAAAGGTTGCTGACCCCTGATGTAGATGTTTCATTTTGAGTTTATGTTTTATTTTGAAATCAGAACCGGGTTTAATGTTTCTCAACGTGCTGCTTAACACAGCCCCTTTAAGAACATGGCGGCAGTCCACAGATTGTGGGGTTGAACCACAGACTGGGAAGAGAGTGCTGGAAGTAGTGGGAGCATGAGTGGGAGAGCTGGACTGCACACACCTCCTGAGAAACAAGCATGGTGGGGGGGTCTATCCTTCTTGTAAAAGAGACACAGAGAGGTGAAGGGGTGTACATAATCAACGGGACCTTTCTGGGAAAATAGTAAATTCATGACAGCTTGCAGTTAATGTTTCTCTGCTACCTCATCCAAAGACACAAATAAATCTTTTAGTGTCTGTAAAGTCTCAATTAAGCATTTTCTAACAATTAAGCATTTCTGTAAAGGTCAAAGGTCAAAGGTCAGCTGCAGAACAGCACTGCCTGAGCTGCATTTTTAATGTCTTACAACTTGAGTCCTCTCGGATTCACAGTACTACGATGCTCAAAACTGAACTGTTTACAGTTATATTTGCAGTCATGCGTGGTGACAGGTGGTCCATTAGAAGTGATCAGTGACTTAGAGGATAAGACGAGGAGACAAGGTTGTTCATCCTTCTGTAATGACTTAATCAATACATTAGCCAATCAGTATCAAGGACATGTATGTACTGTCAGGGAGAGTGAAGAAGAGCTGAAACGGTACAAAAATGGCCTTTGTTAAGCAGACCCGAGAGACTTTTGGGTGTGAAATACTGGTTTTACTGTATATGTAGTAAGTATTCCATGTATTACATACAGTATAGAGTAAGTATTCCATGTATTACATACAGTATAGAGTAAGTATTCCATGTGTTACATACAGTATAGAGTAAGTATTACATGTATTACATACAGTATAGAGTAAGTATTCCATGTATTACATACAGTATATAGTAAGTATTATCATTAAGAGGTGGAAAAAGATGTGACAGTTTCATAATATTAGTTCAATATGGTTGTTGGGTTATTTATAGCCTGCATCTAATACATATGTAATATAATATCCTGTCCTTGGTGAAGCGCTCTGTGTGTGTGTGTGTGTGTGTGTGTGTGTGTGTGCGTGTGTGTGTGTGTGTGTGTCCTGTTTCTGTCAGAGGTCGAGATGCGTATCGGCAGCAGGTCTGTCCTCTCTCTGGTGGACTGAGTGAAATCCATTGTGGCATCAGGAGTGGCTTTTTCTCTGAGATCTACAGGATTAACTACCTAATCTCCTCACCATAAAGGGAGAGTGGAGAGGGGGGTAGTGAGTCTGACACACTCTCTCTCTCACACACACACACACACACACACAAAAGCATAAGCATGCCTGCACAAACACAAGCGAGGTGTGAATTTGTTTTTGTCGGCTGTGTTTTCAAAATTAAGGTCAGTGTATGATTTTCAGCCGGCGAACCAAGTAGGGCAGCAACTAATGACTAATGTCGTTATTAAATCATCTCTTATTTATTATTTTCTAATTGAATTGTTTGATATATGAAAAATGAAAAATGTTCTGTAAGGTGACGACTTCAAATTGCTTGTTTTGTCTTACGGACAATCTTAAAAACCAAAGGAAAGGTAGTCAATGTGAGGATATAAAACAGAAATCAAGTGCAAATTGTCCCTTTTGAGAAGCTGGATATGACAGAAATGATTAAGTGGTTATCAAAATTGTTCTTCAACTTATCATTTCAGTAGAAAAGCCAAGACAAACACATCCTTTTGTTCTTCTACTAGATGTATACACATGTCTTTTGGGTAGAGAGGGGAGATAAATGCTGGTGTATCATTATCTGACTTGCTGGCTATCTCATATCTTCCAACCAAAACCAAGATGTATCTAGATCCCATAAATACAATTGTGTGTGTGTGTGTACAGAGAGAGTGTGTGTGTGTGTGTGTGTGTGTGTGTGTGTGTGTGTGTGTGTGTGTGTGTGTGTGTGTGTGCCTGTACTCATTGGACAGTGCAGGTCTGTGTAATATGAACCACCGGGTCACCTTTACAGTCCCTCAGTTCCTCTCTTTAAGGTCTGCTGATCAAATATAAGTGTTACTTTTTGTGTAAAGACAATACAACTCTGTAATCCTCTAAGCCTCTTGACTCTCATTTAGAGTTTCATCGGAGCACCTGCCGTCTCGCTCAGACCACACACGGACATATAGTACACATGAAACACACAGGTAGAGGGGAAAAGGAGTTTGAAAGGTTTGAAAGGTCAAAGGTCATGATTAACCAGTATATTGTATCCGCTTGAATGTCGTCAGAGTAGAAGACAAACTTTGATCTATTTCTGTTTCTAGTGTCACTACAAAACAGTTGCTGCTTTTTGGCTTTGAAGGGCAGCGTGCACGACACACTTGGCGGTCTTACCACCGCTCCATATTTAAACGCTGACGCTCAGCATAGCAGTACTCGAACGTCCCACTGCTTTGCTTCCACAGCCTCCCCATGCTTCCCACAGATTATTAACATGCACCGTGTGCCATCGGCTATTCTGAGATCCTGCAACAGGCGCAAAGGTTGGTGTTGGAAGCCACCGACGCAACACAACACCCAGCGTGACGCTTCACATCCCCCTGAATGATCAGACGATTCAGTTCGGCTCTCCCAGAGGAGGTGTGAGATATTATTGTAGTACTGTTTTATGTCCCGCTTCCTGCTCGTCTACTCCATGGATGTGTAAGGCAGGCTTCTCGTTGCCTTATCTATAAACTTATTGCTACTTAATTAAACTACTTAATGAAACTACTGTAGGGCTGTGGGTAAAGCAAGAGCCCGGGGAGAACTTCATCAGTGCAACAGGATCCACTTTAATGTCTCAACTCAAGCGTAGGACAATTCAACACCCATAACCAAAAAAGGTGGCACATCACTTCTTACTTCATATCACTGCACCGATTTTAATCACCACTCACCTTACAAGCAAGTAAGGTGCGCCAAATTATATAGTTTGAGATCTAACTTAAGCAGAATACAAGATGTATACTGTATATGAATCTTATCTTACAGATCTATTAAGAGAACTGGAAAGAGCGTTGGAGGCCGTTCATTCCTATGAAAGTTGTTCAGTGGCGCATGATGCCAACGTTGCTCGACTTCCGGGTGGAAAAGTACCCAGATCTTCCGACGATCTTCCGCATCCATTGGGCCGCAGTAGCGTCCGCTCGGTCACGGGGTCACAAAGTCAAGCTGTCGTCACGGTTTGGGTCTCATTCACATGAACGTAGGAAGGGAAATACCTCTGGATTCGGCTGTTAGTGCATTTTTATGATTTAAATAAGGGCTATTCGAGTGTTCATACTGCGGAGTTGATTTACCTGATTTACCTGATTTACCTCTGAGTTACAGACGTCTCTTTCCCAATGTAAGTCAATGGGGGAAAAGTCTTTTTGGGCCCAATGGCATCACATGACGGATACAGAAGTTGTAGTACCGCCGTTTGGCCACTATGAAAATTGGGATCAACACCCGGCGCTCTTCCTGAGGGCTTGGTTGTAACCCAAAGTAAATAAGCCGCCATTACTGTGGTGACACCTCACTTGCATTAGCATTTCTTTTACCATTACACTGATATGAATTAGGTCTGAATAAGATAACTAGCATTACGTTCTCTCAACACTATCATGAATAATGACTGAATAATATCCTCATTCATGTTGCTAATCTACTTTCATCAGCTGGAGGGGTCCATACTTTCACTGGACTGTAAATGAGCTGCCAGATTTGTCCTGCGTTTGAAATATTCTCTCCTGTCATTTGTCATGAACAGCTCTCATGAACCCATTCGTTTTCTGTGACTGACAGCTCTGGTACAACGTCACCGATCCTCAGAGAGCTGCCTTTATTGCTCCGGATCATGTCCCTCTCTAAAGCAACAGTCTAAACCTGAGTTGGATTTGGCTCAGACGTACCAAGAGACAGCCTAAGCCTGGGCTTATCTACAACACACTGTTGTTGTGGGGATCAGGAGGAGGTGGGTGCTCGTCTAATCTGCCCACCTGTCTAACACACTCAGTGGTAAATATACACGGGGATTTGTCCTGAGATCCCTCTGATAGACCGTTTGCTGGAGGCTAAATCTGAGACACAAGTTGTATCAGTGATTGCTGCGTTTTGTGTTTTGAATCGGTGTCGAGTGCAGTTTGTGGGACGATATACACAGAGAGAAACAGCACTTGTCGTAGTTAAAAGCCTCCTCCTCTCCGCTGCGAAAAACAATTTGTCATCATCTCACGTTTTTGCCATCTGTCTGCTGCCACAGAAAGGGAATAAAGTACATGCTCAGCGCTTGTAGTTTGTTATCTCTCTATCTGTGCACCTGCCTCTGAGAGGGTAGATAGCTCTCTACCTGTTTACCTGTGAGTGGGAGTTATTTACCATCGAACGTGTCACTCTGTTTGCGTTTGTACAATATGTCCCAGGGATGTTCTGTTCAGTCTACAACGGCCTGTTCAACCTGTAAAGTCTCTGTATACGTACAGGTATGTCAGGGTTTGTCTGATTGAGTAATTTCATAGTATGCAGCACTTAAACAGGTGCGTGTGTGTGTATGAAAGAGAATTTCTTAGCTGCTAAAACACAGTCATTTCCAAAGAATTGACGCTTTGGCAATATTGTTCACCTGACAGTCATGCCAGTAAAGCAAATTGAATTGAATTGAATTGACTGGGTCGCAGGAGATTTTATTAGAGCCGCCAAATACAGTGACCCTCCACCCACCCAGATTAAAACGGTTTCAAGCTAATTTTAAATAATGGCCAAACGGTTGTACTACAACGTCCGTCACGTGATGTCATTGGGCCCAAAAATACTTTTTCCCATAGACTTACATTGGGAAAGAGACGTTCGTAAATCAGCGGATACATTTTTTTTGCAGTATGAACACTAGAATAGCCCTTATTTAAATCATTAGGTCCT
>CAKALG010046600.1:0-10861 GCA_916700815.1 Helicolenus hilgendorfi
TCGATGTGTCCTTGAGCAAGACACTTAACCCCAAACTGCTCCCGAAGGCATAGCCATCGGTGTGTGAATGAGTATTTAGATTAGATCCTGATGGGCAAAGTTGGCACCTTAGCAGCCTCTGCCATCAATGGGTGAATGCTGACATGTAGTGTAAAGCGCTTTGAGTGGTCGGAAGACTAGAAAAGCGCTATATAAGTCCAAGTCCATTTACCATATATATTAAATTAAATACAGAAAAAAAGACCACATCCGAAAGGGACCTGAAGACAGTCTGATCCAGTCCAAACAGACCAGAGAATAATAAATTAGATTCGATAGAGACCGAAATAGAGAGATAACACCAACACTAGAAGCAGCACGGTGCACGACTGATTAAAGGTAAATTCCAGCATTTTCCTAACTTATTCTCACTGTAGCCATTCTGACAATGGATCAAGACAACTTTGCACTCTGATGTAGAGATTCAGAGATAAGCAGCTGGTTGGTTATTCGGCAAGTTGTCCCAGAAGTAGATCTCTATGCAGCGAGCTATTAGCTAAACCAGGGGGCAAATTTCTGTGTCCAATTCAGAGACAAGTGTTTGACATGATTTATGTAAATTAAAATTGGAGTTTATTGGAAAAGCTATAGGAAGCTTGTACTGCTTGCCTAAACCCACGGTTAGTAGGATCACAGTTGTAAAAACCATTGCCTATAAATACAATAAGAACTGTATCTAGTTTTTACACCCCCACAGTAAGACAAAAATAAAATTCCTGTTGTGTTGTGAGTAAATATTAGAGAATGTCTCTGTATGTGTGAAAAACAAACACAATTATATAGGCTAAAGGTCAGAAAGCAAACTGTTCTGGAAAATGAACTCCAGCTTCCAGAAACAGAAGAGTCACTCGCTCTCTCTTTCACACTCATTTCCATTTCACCCAGATAAGACCTCCGATAGCTGCTCGCAGTTCAAACCTGAGGAGCCAGCGGCGTTCACAGAGCGAGGGAGGGAGGGAAGGAAGGAGGGAGGGAAGGAAGGAGGGAAAATTACTCCTTTGAGAAAATGAAAGCAACCCCGTCTCACGCTTATTATGAAATATAATTGTCCGAAGGCTGTGAGTGATTGAGTGTTATTTCACAGATCACCCTTCAAGGCAGCGTCCGGCGGGGATAGAGGCTTCAGTCGGAACGACGGAGTGCTAAGAAAATATTTTCTCCCGCACGAAATCACTCTGGAGAAACCCGCAATCTCAGACAAGAGGAGTCTTTGGCGTCCTTAGAATTAAAACCCACAGGAAAAACTGAAATACGCCGCAGCCCTGACCTTAACCTGTGACCTTTGAGCATGTGTATCAAGGGCAATGTGAAATCTGAGGATATTATGGTTTTCAGAAGGAATTCAAAATGATAACAAAACGCAGCAGAACATAGTGGCTCATTTTTCATCCGAATACTTCGGAGCGGAAAGACTGTGTGAGGGACATCTGTCCGGTGTTGACATTCGGCGTTGCGCATACCTTTGAAAAAGTAGCTCCGCGGTTTTAGATGTTGCTTTGCTCCATTCATTTGAGGAGGGAAACCCACCGCTTCCTAACGACCATCCACTAAATGACTTCACATTCCCTGCGAGGAAAAACACAGAGCAGCTCTTTCTATTCTTAGATAAGCCATTCCCTCGCAATTAGCATCTATCAGTGGCAGACTCTCCATAGTAATCTCCGTAGTGTAATTACAAATGGAGGTTTATTCTGAGGGCAACACAGGGTGACACTCGGGCGGGGGGGAAGTGGGAGAGGAAAAATACATCTGAAAATAAGAAGGTAGTCCACAAACACAGTGGGTCCGGACTATTAGATGCTATACGATTTTCTGAAGTCACCTTTTGCCCTCACCTCTGCACAATAATTAATTAATTTAGAAATCAGTTACACTCAAATTGAGGCAAATATCACTGTCTATTAATAGAGTAAAGATGATTGACAGCTGAGTGACTTTCACATTGGAGATTTAATCTAACATATTAGTTGTTAATTCAAACAGTTTGAAATGATCAGTGGACAACCTCCAGGTCTGAAAAGTGAAGCCAATGCTGAAGTGCCTGAAACCTGTATTCTTTCTAATAGCCAGCAGGGGGCGACTCCTCTGGTTGCAAAAAGAAGTCTGATTGTGTAGAAGTCTATGAGAAAATGAGCCTACTTCTCACTTGATTTATTACCTCAGTAAACATTGTAAACATGAGTTTATGGTCTCAATCTCTAGTTTCAAGTCTTCTTCAATACAGCATGATGTTCATTTAGTAAATTATGATCCCATTTAGAGTCAGATAGACCATAAAGCAGGGGGTGCTTTAGGGCGGGGCTACCTTGTGATTGACAGTGTTGACTGGGAGTTGTCCGTGTTTTCGTTTTAGAACTTTAACCCTTTCACAGTGTGTTTTCACTTCATGAAAGTTAATTATAACCTTTTTGGTCTCCTAAAAACGTCTTTAGTCAGCATTCGGTTGTACTCCACACTCTTGTGTCACTTCTGGTTGCAAAAAACCAAGATGGCGACGGCGGCCAAAAACTAAGATGGGTTACTGACATTGCAATATATTTTTTTCTGCCATATATATTGCAATGTTGAAAAAAATAAAGGCCTGTTTTAAAGTTAAATGCTTCAATCTGTTGCACTTTGAGAGCAAAATTAGCAACATTAAGATCTTAATAAACATTTTTTTGCTCTTAATCTTAAACATCTCGATCACCGGCTGGTGGCAAGCTGTTAGTTTAGGAAGCGCTTGATTTGATATGCAGCAGAGTTTTCTATGAGCACATTTTAAACGTCAATATCTCAGGCGATCATGTTCAATTAATTGTGGGAAGCTAAAAATCGTGATCAAGATTAATATTTGATTAATTGTCCAGCCCTAATGGGAACCTCATTTTCAGAAGACGGGGCTGCCCAGGGTCTCCTATCAGGTTAATCCAGCTACGTGTTATGAATGGCACTATGATGACTTTGACCTGTCGTCATTAGGTGTTAAATCTGGAGCTGCTCTTTAGAGAAGGAACATATAGATGTAAGAACCACCTTCTGATTCAAAACTGATGCTCCAAAGTAAAGGTAAGATCTCACCATATATATGTTTTACATGCAGCAGCAGCTTCAGGTTTGCACATCTTGAAGGCATCACTTCTCACGTCTCTGCTGCTGGATTCTGGTGCTCAGAAAGTAATCCACGTGGAATAAAACTATGAATTATTAAGCTGCAGAGTAGTATTCCTCGCAGATGAGGCATAACTAGGACACATTCCAGCTCTGAGACTCGGGGGCTGCTGGGGGTTTTAAGGTGGAATGTGTGGTCTGTCTCAGCAGAACAGGCTGTACTGTAGCATTATGTACCAGACTGTACTGTGATGTGCTGCCTCCTCTGTCTCTCTACATCCTGTTTCAACCCTGTTCAAGTGTGTGTGTGTGTGTGTGTGTGTGTATGTGTGTGTGTAAGCCGGTGATGTTATATTTTGCCTTGTAGGTCTCTTGTGGAGTGAAAATGAAGCCAGGTCTGCATCAGGCTGTTCTCAAACACAGTTCGTAGCTAAACCTACGAAAAGCAATGCACTGTATTTCAAATTTCCCTCGAACCATAACTGAGAATGCAGTTTAGCTGTTTAGGAATGTAATTTTTTAAGAACCCATACTCACATACACTCACCGACCACTTTATTAGGCACACCTGTTCAATTGCTTGTTAACACAAATAGCTAATCAGCCAATCACATGGCAGCAACTCAATGCATTACGTCATCTAGACGTGGTGAAGACGACTCGCTGAAGTTCAAACCGAGCATCAGAATGGGGAAGAAAGGGGATTTAAGTGACTTTGAACGTGGCATGGTTGTTGGTGCCAGACGGGCTGGTCTGAGGATTAAACTGCTGATCTACTGGGATTTTCACGCACAACCATCTCTAGGGTTTACAGAGAACGGTCCCAACAAGAGAACAGATCCAGGGAGCGGGGGTTGTGTGGACGGAAATGCCTTGTTGATGTCAGAGGTCAGAGGAGAATGGGCAGAGTGGTTGGAGATGATAGAAAGGCAACAGTAACTCAAATAACCACTCGTTACAACCACGGTATGCAGAATACCATCTCTGAACGCACAACACTTCCAACCTTGAAGCAGATGAAGACCACCCGGTACTAGCAAGGTGTACCTAATAAAGTGGCCGGTGAGTGTGTATTACATTTACATTTCATACACTCACACAATAGGTTTTTAACGCAGGTGTGACATGTGAAGTAGTTTAAATATTCTTTGACTAAGATGAAAAGCCCACAAACACACCCAAGTGAAATCGTTGGAGCCTCAGAGTGATGATGAAATAGAATGATAACTACCTTCCTTGTTGAACTAAAAGCTTAATTTCAAACATTAAAAACATCATTTTAAACATAGTCCTAATTCTATACCGCACATATTTTTCTTCCAACTTTCTCCGAGGTGGAGCGTTTCTTTTCATCCACGTTTATATACTCCTGCGTTTCTCCTGAGAAAGACGTGCAGATAAATAGGTCGACTGTCACGTCAAAAACCAGACGGTGAGTTCATCAATGCCTGGTTGTAGCCGGCGTCAGCATCAAGTATTTGACGGATAGCATCTCTAAGAGTAGATGTGCTGTTTAAAGCAGAACCGATGTGATTTACTGCTCAATGCAACGACATGATGTTTGACTAAATCCTGCACAGAGGAACAAAAAAAAACAACAACTGAAAACCTGCAAACACCATCAGCCGTCCAGTAATTGTGCTTCATGCAAAACAAGTTCACGCTGTTTTTTTTCCCTCTTTGTAGGGAGGAATGTTTTCACGCCAAATTGCACGCTGAAATTTGCCAGTTTAGTGTTTCCCCTCAATCATAACAAAAACTCACACCTCGTCGAACATGGCTTGAGATTTTTGTTTTTTTTTGGGATTCATCATCATATCCACTCTGCACGCTGGCACGCGTCCAACCGCACAGCAAAAAACGCTGCCATGAAAGTTCCACTTTAACAAACAGGCTCAGCACAGATGCACCGTTGTTTTTTAGGCAACAAAAGGCTCCGTGGGAGGCGACAGCAAGCTGCGACAACCGGCTGAAAAAAAATCAACACGGAAAGTACAAAAGATGAGTTAAAAGCAATTTGCATCATTTTCAAGGCTGGTGGAGAAGCACACAGTCGACCACAGAATGCAATCACGTTTTCTTTACTGATGGGAGCAGAGAATAGGAGGTAGAGAGATTGTTTGAATTGGACTGTAAATCACAGGAGTCCTTTGTCTATACTGTATATATCTAATACATACTGTACATATATACCAGTGGCTGCTCTTTCCTTTAATAAAGCATCATGTTCTTCTCGTATTTCAGCCACACATCCACACCTTCCTCTTCCTTTGGTCTGCGTAAACTCACAAGCACACTTAATCTAAGATCCATTCATGTTCATGCAAACTATGTCAAACTAGCTCTTTCCATCTGTTTACAGTCTTTATGCTAAGCTAAGATAACTGGCTGCAGCTTCATTGTGATAAACACGACAGTGGCATCGATCCTCTTATCAAACTTTGTTATCTAAAGAAATCAAATAAGCTTGTTTCCCAAAAATGTCAAACCATTCTTTTTAAAATAAGCTTTAAACAAACTTAAAAGCTAAGATACGGTATAGCTAGCTAAAATGTGAATCGGCCTGCTTTTCCATCGATGGTCTTTATGTGAATATATTTTCATGAGAATTTGAGATGAAGGTTAATCATGCTCTGATAATTAAAACTTTTCAGTGCTGCATTTGTGTTTTCAATGAATGGTTTCGTTTTACTCTGCTCCATGTGTTATCTGTGGTGTTATTATCAACTGCTGAGAGGGTTAGGCGAGATGCAATAAGAGCCCTTGTCTTTACTCAAACCAAAGTCATTGTGGTATTTATATAGAGACCCGTGACCAGGTGAAAAAGTGAAGCCAACGCTGAAGTGCCTTATAGTTTCATTCTCTCTAATAGCCAGCAGGGGGCGACTCCTCTGGTTTGCTAAAAGAAGTCTGATTGTATAGAAGTCTATGAGAAAATGAGCCTACTTCTCACTTGATTTATTCCCTCAGTAAACATTGTAAACATGAGTTTATGGTCTCAATCGCTAGTTTCAAGTCTTCTTCAATACAGCATGATGTTCATTTAGTAGATTATGGTCCCATTTAGAGTCAGATAGACCATAAAGCAGGGGATGCTTTAGGGCGGGGCTACCTTGTGATTGACAGGTCGCTACCACGGCGTTGTCCGGTCTGGGAGTTGTCCGTGTTTTAGTCTTAGAACTTTAACCCTTTCACAGTGTGTTTTCAGGTCATGAAAGTTAACTGTAACATTTCGGTCGCCTGAAAACGTCTTATTCGGTGTTCGGTTGTACTTAGCTCCACCCTCTAGTGTCACTGCTGGTTGCAAAAGACCAAGATGGCAACGGCCGAAAGGCTGAACTCGAGGCTTCCAAACGGCAGACCACAAACCAAGGGTTGACGTCCACATCTTTTACACTGTCTACAGTTCATGAGTGAATGGCAGCAGGACACGCTGCAAATGTTTTCTCTACAGTAGAAGAAGCAGAAAATAATTACAGCAGGTGTGTTTAAAAGATCTGTTTCCACTAATCGTTATCACATCTTCTCCATTTCGGTAGAACTAGACTTCATCAATAACAATAACAGCTCAACAGGGCTGTGTTTATACTCGTGGATCATTTTCAGACACATTTCTTTCCAGCAGGTAAAATGCAATTTCATCAAAGGACAAATCATTTGATGCACGAGCGTGATCGTGGCGTAAGACGGAGCGTGAAAGAGGTCGATGGGAATACGAGGAGATGTTCTCTGCAGTAGGTTAAGCTCTGGTAAGTTATATAATCGTCAGCTGGGGCACTTTAAAGAAACACCAGAGAGGATGATCCTTGTGGATTACTCTCCTCTACTCAAAGACCACAATCTGCCTCTCCACATAAAGAACTCTGTGTGTCTGCGTTAGACACGGCTTTAATGTAAAGAAATGAACATTAGTGCAGGAGTAAAGGAAGCCAATGTAAAGCTTTCCCCGGGCGGACGTCCAGGCTGATTACCACATCCAAGAAAGCCGAGTCAATACGTGTGCCCTTGTGGGGAAAAAGTTTGTCTGAAGTTCTCATGAAAGGGAGCAAAGTTTCTTTACAGTGTGAGAGGCACCGACGTGCACATCATTTACATTCTGGCTGTTTTTAATGTGCTGCGTGCTGCAGACTGTAGCGCCGCTCAGACATGATGATGCATCGCTGTGGCAGAGGAGCTCGGGGCTTCCCATCCATTATCATGTGAGCAAATAAGCCTCCATCATGTTCTTCTCTCCATGTATGAGTGAGTTCTTTTGTTTTGGAAATTAATGGTTAGATGGTATAGTGTTAAATGTGTCATAATGGATATGCTGTTAAGACAAAGCCGTTATGTTGACGTTCTCTCCCTGCAGGGATTCATGAAACAAAAAACTGTTTATCCTAATGAGAAGAGAGCTGAACTTTCTTATAGAAAAGAGTAGGGCCTAACCATATTTTTTACCATTCAAGAATTGTTAAAAATGATAAATAATCTCTCCAAAATACCACATTAAGACCTTGAGGAACACCAGAAAAAAAGCCATGCTGTGATTTGGTGTCAAAAGCTTTTGACATTTTGGAGATTTCTGCAAGAACTGCATTTTTTGGCGATTGTTTGGCGAGCAATTCTGTTGTGTAAACTACTATGAAACCCCCTTATTGTCAATCTAGCCTGGAAAGCCATCCATCCTCTGAATGCTCTAGGTCTCTAGTTTGATCCATCCATCCTCTGAATGCTCTAGGTCTCTAGTTTGATCCATCCATCCTCTGAATGCTCTAGGTCTGTAGTCTGATCCATCCATCCTCTGAATGCTCTGGGTCTGTAGTTTGTGGTTGTAAAGTTTCATGAGGCTGTGATTATCCTAGAGGTCACCACAGGTCATTTTATACAGTGAGGCCAAGTTTAAAAAAAAAGAAGTTTCATTGTTTCACTACAATGAAATGGATAGTAAAGGGGAGACTTGTGGGTACCCATGGAACCCATTTTCATTCACATATCTGGAGGTCAGAGGTCAAGGGACCCCTTTGAAAATGGAAATGACAGTTTTTCCTCGCCAAAATGTAGCCTAAATTTGGTGCGTTATTTAGCCTCCTTCCTGATAAGCTAGTATGACATGGTTGGTACCAATGGATTCCTTAGGTGTTCTCAGTACCTTCACTCTAGCTCTAAATCTGCACCTGCTACCGCCTCTGAAAGACAGTAAAGTCAGTCGGGATCGCCCACAATCCCACGACTCTCAGAGGGGTTAAAGGGAAGTTTTTTCTTGCCACTGTAGTGCTAGTGAATGCTAATGGGGGATCTCTTGTTGGATCTCTAAATTATAGAGTACGGTCTAGACCTGCTCTATATTAAAAGTGTCTCGAGATAACTTCTGTTATGATCTGAGAGAGAGCGATCGCAGCACAGGAAGTTTGGCGGTGAAGATATCAAGTGAATGTACAATAGAGTTTGAAGCTCCTCAACACCAACAGACGTTTCCTGTTCCCAAATCACCGAAAGAAGGTATAAAAGAACATTCGAATCCTGTGAGAAACCAACAATGTGTAATTGTCTTTGTGTTCGTAGTTATTTTAACCCAAAAACACAGTGTTTTCCCTAAACTTTAAAAGTTTTTTGTTGCCTAAACCTAAAGAAGTTGTAGTTTTGTTGCCTAAACCTAAGAGGCCTTTTTGTTTGTGTTCAAAACATGACGGTTCATTCAGTTTTTACATGTTACAACGTGTTGCTTTTAAGTTTCACTTTCACTTTTACAACGTAGTAGTTGTAGTAGGCCCCTACTGACCCACATCTATGGTCCTTATAGCAACTGATAACACCTATTTAATGGCCTGATAACGGTCGAATCGGGTGGACAAACAGGAAAAGGAAAAAATGAACAAAGAACGATTGCGACACAGTAAAAGTTATTTCATAATAGTGAGGCACTATTTTTAGTTTGGAAAAAAGATGTAATAAAACTAAAGTTTTGGTGGCACATGCCACTCGTAACCATTCGATACGAGTCTCCAGAGATGCAGTGACAGGCCTCTAATTGAGAATCTCTATTCTAGTTTCTGCCGTATTTGTCATATATCTCCTGTCCTCATCTTCTCAGCGTCTCTTCCTCGTTCACCAGGGAATCACATCCTGACAAGCCCCCCCGTGGAAAGCCAGGGGAAGCTTCTGCCTCTCCGCGGGGAGAATAATTAGCCTCATCTTCCTCCGTTCTCCGTCTCCTTCATGCCCTCTCTCATGCCTGTGGCGATGTGTGTAAATTAGCTGCTTTCTACTTTATGTGACTGGGTTTCCTCTGCTAGAAAGCTCGCCCATGCTTCGCCTGCATAACGAAGAGTTCAGCTCCTGTTCTGCGAGGGAGTCGCACGCCGGCGCGCCCCAGATTTCAATGTCATCCTCAAAGAAAACCAACAACTCTTAGAAGTAATCAGACTGTGGAAGTAGCCAGGAAGTTAGAGGAGACAGCGCTGGAAGTTCAAATACGGGTTGAGAAGATCCAGTATAGACATGGAACGAAAAAAAACTGCTTACTCTTTGAGCAACGTTTGCATATTTAGAAATCCAGGATAAAATCCACGAACATGGTTTTAAAATAGAAACTAACGGTGTAACTTTTCTTGGTAAGGTTAGGTTAAGGTTAGTATGACATGATGGTACCAATGGATTCATTAGGTTTTCTAGTTTCATATGATGCCAGTATCTTCACTGCAGCTTTAACACTGAGCCCGCTACGACCTAAAAAGAGCAAGTTGCGTTAATGCATTAAAGAAATTAGTGACGTAAAAACAAATTTGCGTTAAAGCGTTATTATCACGTTAACTTTGACAGCCATAATACATACATTTGCATAAAGCAGCATATTTAACCACTCTCATGTTGATAAAAGTATTAAAAACTTGATAAATCTCCCTTTAAGGTACATTTTGAACAGATAAAAAATGTGCAATCAATTTGCGATTTTCTATTTTAATTGATTTGCAGCCCTAATTAAAACATAATTCAATCAGAAAATGTACAATAACATGAATGCATAGAGGGTCTGGGGGAAAATAACCTATAATAATAATAATCATTGAAACAATAAACAGAAACCACTGGGATATGGCAGAGTAAATTTCCCCTTCAGTGCTACGTCTCTCCTGTGGAGCTGCTCGGCGGTGGGCGGTGTGACTGAACGCCTCCCGGTTGGAAGTGAAGCAGTCTGTTGCTGAGAAGAGCAAACATGCTCAGTCAACATCACCTGGATGGACGGAGGATGAAACAGACGGCGGTGGGCTTTACTTTGTACGGAGAACCAAATCATCATCACAGGTATCTGAGGAGGTTGCAGGGCCAGTGAAGGCCGGGCGGCATTTTAAAGACTTTCTTTGTTTATACATGATGGCTGTCTCTGCTCGCATATTAGCTACCTGCTGTAATTCCTTTCTGCCTTTTCCAAACAGCCAGAAACGTCCAACATGTGATTCTCTGTTTGGTAGGAGAGTTCTAACAGAAAAGCTGTAGCACAGCTTTCATAAACTTGCTTTATGTTGCATCAGTGTTTTATTAATCAGAGATAAAGAGTAGCTGCTTTAATTTTATGTAATGATCATGACTTTAAACTCAGCCACGGAGCGTATCTGCTTTTTTCTGCACCATCCATCCTCAAATGAAATGTTTCCTGCTGCACTCACAGCTGGAAGCTGCTGAGTACAATTACTGAATCCGCAGTAGGCCAATAAAGGATTTAGTACCTTGCTCAAGGGCAACATAACACAGC